>JAVJIF010010162.1:0-112375 GCA_038442645.1 Agave tequilana | reverse complement strand
AATTATTTTGTTAATTTTATAAAAAAATGTTCATGAGTAATTGATTAGTATTCTTACATTTTTGATTCTATTTATTAAATTAGGTATAATGTACAATACAAATATCCCCATTCTTTTTGGTTTAATGGTAGAATAACAATAGATAGGGATAATAGTTCAAGCTATGTCAATGAAATAGTAAAATACATGCTTGTTAGAAAATCAATTACAAGACGTGAATTAATAGAGAAAGTTCATCGAATCACCAAAATCATCCAAATGAGCATCACTTGACATGCAAGTGGCTAATAACAACAAAAAGTATTAAGCAGTGAGAATATCAGACGATGATGACTGCGTGCAATGCTTGAATTGTGTGCCCATAAAGAGCATACGATATGTAACGCCCCGATCCCGCGGATACGGGGACGTCACTGCAACGTATATACGTATGTCAGAACTACCCTCCCGTATATACGCTAAGCATCAGTACAGACAAGAATCAGAGTACGGAAGCAATGGTGCATTATACATTCCAACACATGAGTACAATTACAAAGTTATCACCAGAAGTGATCCAATATTACATGAATATCACATCCATATATATGCGCAAATGCGAGAATACAAGGAAATATACAAGTATGAACAGTATGAAAGGCACTCACGAGTTTAAAAGAAAAACTCGAGAGACTCACAAGGGGGCTGAAAGGATGGAGCTCTGGATGATCGGCTGGGGATCCACGCTACCGCTGCGCCACTCTGATCCACAACAGGGAGAATCTACACGCTCCAAGCTCCAAGACCTGGACATGAGGATCCAGGGGAGTCAGTGAAACTCCCCCAGGCGAGTGGTGAAGCAAAACCAAGTGGCGAGCAGGGGGTGAGTACAAGTGTGTACCAAGTACAGGAGACAGGAGGGTTAGAACACAAATATAGCAGGTAGGAGCAGGTGAAACATAATCATCATAAAACTTGGAAATCCGAGGTAAATCCAATCATAAGCAAGACTGACTGTGTACGCTTAGGTCACGGTCCATGAGACTAGTACATCGAAGGAATAATCCAAATAAGGAAACCCTCATCTATATACCTTTATCTCATACCACCGAAATCCAAGCGTATAGAATCAGAGTTGCAAGGTGGTCATAACATAATACTCATAAAACAGGAAATCCGATATAAAGTCCGGAACAAGTAATTATGGTTAAGGCACATCACAGATTCATAGCCGTTTAAGTTGCAGGCTTTAGTATGCGTCCCATTCCACATACCTCTACTTACAACTTAAAGAGCCGGTTATTACGACACTTTTATTATTACTCGTCTGACCCATATATCTAGGTATGTATCCGGGTGTACACCCCGACACACATACATCCATATATAAGCAAGCCGAGGGTGTTACCGGAAGTAGATGGAGAACTGATAGAGCTTATAGTAGTTTCCATACACCTGGAACCAGTTGGAGGCCCAAAGTCCCCCTAACACGCATCTCCTGTGGGCCCTGAGTCCCACTAACACTACCGCCAATATTTTATTCCATTACTATAAGCAAGGTATCATTCCGGCATCCATCACTTCCTCCCATTCCCCATACAAGTTGTCCTTTTATGGTTTATTAACATAATTACCAGATTTCGGGAATGAGTAAGATCATAACTGTAATACATAACAAGAATCATAACTGGAATCATAACAAGTAATCAGGTACTACATTCCCGTTATCGTGATAATTATAATAAGAAGCAGGTGTATCATGCTTGGTGTCAAGAGATAGCATGATAGGTGATGATATTTAACAAGCACCAAACATGACAAGAAATTGAAACAGTCTGGGTAAGTCATGACAAGAGATGATAATAGTCAGGGCAAGTCATAGCATAACTAAAGGGTCTTGCCAAATAGTAGCATGGCAGGTGGTCAGGTGATAACACACTAGATGGTCAGGTGATATACATGTGTTAAATAAAAGCATGCAACTGACTAGTCTGAGGTAATGGTATGGCAAGGTAACATAAAAGTAACCCAAAGTACAATGACCACGAAGGGTCGGCCACGCATAGTATAAAACAGTAAAAGATATAGAACATGAAATAAAATACATGGAGACTAGAACGAGAATATTTGCATAATCAATGAAATAGGGAGCAAGAGGGTAGCGAGCGAGAACTCTCGCCTGAATCACCAGAAACGCCGAAAGGTCCGAAATCCACGGAATTCGGGATGCGCCATAATATATGATATATAAATATGTAGAGTGAAGAGGAGAGAGAAAGAGAGAAGGGAAGATGATGTTTGTCAATAGACAAGTCAAGCAATACCAATATATGATATAAGACTGAAGGATATGGTTCATATTCAGAAAGAAATCAACTATAACAGACAGCCAAAGTTAGTCGACTAGTGGAAAGAGTAGTCGACTAATAAAGGGGTTAGTCGACTAACAGTCTGGTATAGTCGACTAAAACTGGGTTCCAGAGAGTTGGGTTATGGTTTCAGGAAAGGTTAGTCGACTAGGGTCAAGGGAGTAGTCGACTAATCGAGGTTTCTAGTCGACTAATAAATAACCTAAGTCGACTAAAACTGTGTTCTAGAAAGGTTACGTTTCAACTAAGGGTTTCAAGTCGACTAGTCCTTAGGTCAAGTCGACTAATCGACTGGAAACAGCACACAGAACAGATTTTGTGATGGTTGTGTTTGATGATCAAATTACATGATTGAAGACACAAGTATACTAAGAATTATCAAGGCTTGGTGAAGAAGAACACTTACCTAAAAGAAGTACAAGGTGATGGAGTGATGGTGGTGGGTGATGGAAGTTGATGATGAAGAAGAAGGTGGGATTAGGTGGAGGTTTTGTTGTGGTGTTGGTGAGAAGAAGTGGTGGCCGGAGATCGGGGGTCTCTCGCCGAGTCGTGGTGGCCGGAGGCGCCGGAGGAGGTGGTGGAGGTGAAGGAGATGTTGGAGGTTAGGGTTTTGGTGAAGAGAAGAGAAGAGAAAGGTGAAGTGAAAATGAATGAAGAAGGAGAAGGAAAAGTATTTATAGGTTTAGATTGTGAAGGAGGGGCAAATAATTAAAAGAGAGGGGGGTTTTGTAAATAGGGGAGGTGAGGTGTCTCTCCTAGCCACACTTGGCTGGCCATGGAAGAGAGAGAAAAAGAGGGGCATTAATGTGGGAGTTGGTAGAAAATGAATTTTGGAAAAGATTGAAATTTTGGAAAAAGGAAAAGCTTGTGGCTTGTGGAGGAAGGAAGGAAATAAAGAAAAAGGAAAAAGGAAAAGAAAATGGAAAAAGGGAAATTATTCTCTTGGAAGAGAAAATGAAAAATAATGAAAGTGGCGGATTCCCGGGATTCGGTTGCGGATGCGGAAATCTTACGGGAAAATACCGGAATCGTCCGAAATTCAAGTATCTCAGAACGACCCGAAATAATTATCAAAAATCAAGAATATTATTTTAAGACTCATGGTGAAATTCGTTTGGAGAAATAATTTATAGTTTTAAAACTAAAATCCCGGAATCAGTTAGCTACCGACTCCGGTGGAATTTTCATAAAATCATAAAATCTTCAGAAAAAGAATGTAGGTAGAAAATATGATTCTAAGGAATAATGCCTAAAGGACCTTCTAGAAATTCCTAGCTGATTGTGAAATAAAAATCCGGGAATCGGTCGACGGAACTGGCCGACACCGGTTTTGAAGACTTTCATTTTAATTCCAGAAAAATCTAGAAAATCATAGAAAATATATAATATTAGAAAATGATATTTAAAACTAAAATCGGTCAATTCTAATTATCAGAATGTCTAAATCGAGTAATACTCTAGGATCGGGCCTTCGGTTCAGACTAGGGCTGACTCCAAGACCACGAATCCAAATCCAAGACAAAACAATCATATAAGGAATTCATAATACAAAAATAAATACAGGAAACAAATCGAAAAATACGATCGAAAAATCTGAATACGCAACTAAGTACGTATTCCGGGAACGGGTATTACAATCCATCCACCTTACAAAAAATTGCGTCCTCGCAATTTCGATAAGGGGTAAATTGAACACAAAGGGGACATGGGTGGAATTTATACCAATTAAGATATGAAGCACTATATGTAGGGCTCTCAAGTCGACTGAACATTAATCATCCTCCGCACTTCCGGCTGTATAAATCTTCGAATAATGCTGAATAATACTGCTGATGTCGTGGTTGTGCAATAAATGAGCCAGAATACCGAAGATAAAGAAAACCCTGATAGTCCTGAGCATAATAAAGAAGGCCGATAATTAAGAATCCCGAATACCAGGCATCAATCACTCTGAACGATATAGTAGAGAATGTAGAATATCCGTAGAGAATTCCGACTGCTGTCTTCTGAAAGATAGCCAGATCAAGATCGATCTGGAGAATACCAAGCTTCATAGAATTCGCCGAAGAGATCACATAATAGCTTCATTCTGAACCAGCCACTACCTTCCTAGTCTATCATATCTTAATGTTGGTATAAGGGCTTCATAAAACCAAAACAGGGAAAGGATAGGAAGGATTAGGAATCAAAGGAAGGATGGCCAAGAAATAGATAACTCTGCACTTGTAGTTGGAATGTATAACCAAGACTCAAGTATTCCAGTTGCAAATTTCTTTACCATTAATTTGCCCTCTGGACGTACTGAGGAAGTTAGAGCCTAAGCTCTGATACCATCCTGTAACGCCCCGATCCCGCGGATACGGGGACGTCACTGCAACGTATATACGTAGGTCAGAACTACCCTCCCGTATATACGCTAAGCATCAGTACAGACAAGAATCAGAGTACGGAAGCAATGGTGCATTATACATTCCAACACATGAGTACAATTACAAAGTTATCACCAGAAGTGATCCAATATTACATGAATATCACATCACTAATATGCGCAAATGCGAGAATACAAGGAAATATACAAGTATGAACAGTATGAAAGGCACTCACGAGTTAAAAGAAAAACTCGAGAGACTCACAAGGGGGCCTGGAAGGATGGAGCTCTGGATGATCGGCTGGGGATCCACGCTACCGCTGCGCCACTCTGATCCACAACAGGGAGAATCTACACGCTCCAAGCTCCAAGACCTGGACATGAGGATCCAGGGGAGTCAGTGAAACTCCCCAGGCGAGTGGTGAAGCAAAACCAAGTGGCGAGCAGGGGTGAGTACAAGTGTGTACCAAGTACAGGAGACAGGAGGGTTAGAACACAAATATAGCAGGTAGGAGCAGGTGAAACATAATCATCATAAAACTTGGAAATCCGAGGTAAATCCAATCATAAGCAAGACTGACTGTGTACGCTTAGGTCACGGTCCCATGAGACTAGTACATCGAAGGAATAATCTAAATAAGGAAACCCTCATCTATATACCTTTATCTCATACCACCGAAATCCAAGCGTATAGAATCAGAGTTGCAAGGTGGTCATAACATAATACTCATAAAACAGGAAATCCGATATAAAGTCCGGAACAAGTAATTATGGTAAGGCACATCACAGATTCATAGCCGTTTAAGTTGCAGGCTTTAGTATGCGTCCCATTCCACATACCTCTACTTACAACTTAAAGAGCCGGTTATTACAACACTTTATTATTACTCGTCTGACCCATATATCTAGGTATGTATCCGGGTGTACACCCCGACACACATACATCCATATATAAGCAAGCCGAGGGTTGTTACCGGAAGTAGATGGAGAACTGATAGAGCTTCTTATAGTAGTTTCCATACACCTGGAACCAGTTTGGAGGCCCAAAGTCCCCCTAACACGCATCTCCTGTGGGCCCTGAGTCCCACTAACACTACCGCCAATATTTATTCCATTACTATAAGCAAGGTATCATTCCGGCATCCATCACTTCCTCCATTCCCCATACAAGTTGTCCTTTTTATGGTTTATTAACATAATTACCAGATTTCGGGAATGAGTAAGATCATAACTGTAATACATAACAAGAATCATAACTGGAATCATAACAAGTAATCAGGTACTACATTCCCGTGATCGTGATAATTATAAGAAGCAGGTGTATCATGCTTGGTGTCAAGAGATAGCATGATAAGGTGATGATATTTAACAAGCAACCAAACATGACAAGAAATTGATAACAGTCTGGGTAAGTCATGACAAGAGATTGATAATAGTCAGGGCAAGTCATAGCATAACTAAAGGGTCTTGCCAAATAGTAGCATGGCAGGTGGTCAGGTGATAACACACTAGATGGTCAGGTGATATACATGTGTTAAATAAAAGCATGCAACTGACTAGTCTGAGGTAATGGTATGGCAAGGTAACATAAAAGTAACCCAAAGTACAATGACCACGAAGGGTCGGCCACGCATAGTATAAAACAGTAAAAGATATAGAACATGAAATAAAATACATGGAGACTAGAACGAGAATATTTGCATAATCAATGAAATAGGGAGCAAGAGGGTAGCGAGCGAGAACTCTCGCCTGAATCACCAGAAACGCCGAAAGGTCCGAAATCCACGGAATTCGGGATGCGCCATAATATATGATATATAAATATGTAGAGTGAAGAGGAGAGAGAAAGAGAGAAGGGAAGATGATGTTTGTCAATAGACAAGTCAAGCAATACCAATATATGATATAAGACTGAAGGATATGGTTCATATTCAAGAAAGAAATCAACTATAACAGACAGCCAAAGTTAGTCGACTAGGTGGAAAGAGTAGTCGACTAATAAAGGGGTTAGTCGACTAACAGTCTGGTATAGTCGACTAAAACTGGGTTCCAGAGAGTTGGGTTATGGTTTCAGGAAAGGTTAGTCGACTAGGGTCAAGGGAGTAGTCGACTAATCGAGGTTTCTAGTCGACTAATAAATAACCTAAGTCGACTAAAACTGTGTTCTAGAAAAGGTTACGTTTCAACTAAGGGTTTCAAGTCGACTAGTCCTTAGGTCAAGTCGACTAATCGACTGGAAACAGCACACAGAACAGATTTTGTGATGGTTGTGTTTGATGATCAAATTACATGATTTGAAGACACAAGTATACTAAGAATTATCCAAGGCTTGGTGAAGAAGAACACTTACCTAAAAGAAGTACAAGGTGATGGAGTGATGGTGGTGGTGATGGAAGTTGATGATGAAGAAGAAGGTGGGATTAGGTGGAGGTTTTGTTGTTGGTGTTGGTGAGAAGAAGTGGTGGCCGGAGATCGGGGGTCTCTCGCCGGAGTCGTGGGGCCGGAGGCGCCGGAGGAGGTGGTGGAGGTGAAGGAGATGTTGGAGGTTAGGGTTTTGGTGAAGAGAAGAAAGAGAAAGGTGAAGTGAAAATGAATGAAGAAGGAGAAGGAAAAGTATTTATAGGTTTTAGATTTTGTGAAGGAGGTGCAAATAATTAAAAGAGAGGGGGGTTTTTGTAAATAGGGGAGGTGAGGTGTCTCTCCTAGCCACACTTGGCTGGCCATGGAAGAGAGAGAAAAAGAGGGGCATTAATGGTGGGAGTTGGTAGAAAATGGAATTTTGGAAAAGATTGGAATTTTGGAAAAAGGAAAAGCTTGTGGCTTGTGGAGGAAGGAAGGAAATAAAGAAAAAGGAAAAAGGAAAAGAAAATGGAAAAAGGGAAATTATTCTCTTGGAAGAGAAAATGAAAAATAATGAAAGTGGCGGATTCCGGGATTCGGTTGCGGATGCGGAAATCTTACGGGAAAATACCGGAATCGTCCGAAATTCAAGTATCTCAGAACGACCCGAAATAATTATCAAAAATCAAGAATATTATTTTAAGACTCATGGTGAAATTCGTTTGGAGAAATAATTTATAGTTTTAAAACTAAAAATCCCGGAATCAGTTAGCTACCGACTCCGGTGGAATTTTCATAAAATCATAAAATCCTCAGAAAAAGAATGTAGGTAGAAAATATGATTCTAAGGAATAATGCCTAAAGGACCTTCTAGAATTCCTAGCTGATTGTGAAATAAAAATCCGGGAATCGGTCGACGGAACTGGCCGACACCGGTTTTGAAGACTTTCATTTTAATTCCAGAAAAATCTATAAAATCATAGAAAATATATAATATTGGAAAATGATATTTAAAACTAAAATCGGTCAATTCTAATTATCAGAATGTCTAAATCGAGTAATACTCTAGGATCGGGCCTTCGGTTCAGACTAGGGCTGACTCAAGACCACGAATCCAAATCAAGACAAAACAATCATATAAGGAATTCATAATACAAAAATAAATACAGGAAACAAATCGAAAAATACGATCGAAAAATCTGAATACGCAACTAAGTACGTATTCCGGGAACGGGGTATTACAATCCATCCACCTTACAAAAAATTGCGTCCTCGCAATTTCGATAAGGGGTAAATTGAACACAAAGGGGACATGGGTGGAATTTATACCAATTAAGATATGAAGCACTATATGTAGGGCTCTCAAGTCGACTGAACATTAATCATCCTCCGCACTTCCGGCTGTATAAATCTTCGAATAATGCTGAATAATACTGCTGATGTCGTGGTTGTGCAATAAATGAGCCAGAATACCGAAGATAAAGAAAACCCTGATAGTCCTGAGCATAATAAAGAAGGCCGATAATTAAGAATCCCGAATACCAGGCATCAATCACTCTGAACGATATAGTAGAGAATGTAGAATATCCGTAGAGAATTCCGACTGCTGTCTTCTGAAAGATAGCCAGATCAAGATCGATCTGGAGAATACCAAGCTTCATAGAATTCGCCGAAGAGATCACATAATAGCTTCATTCTGAACCAGCCACTACCTTCCTAGTCTATCATATCTTAATGTTGGTATAAGGGCTTCATAAAACCAAAACAGGGAAAGGATAGGAAGGATTAGGAATCAAAGGAAGGATGGCCAAGAAATAGATAACTCTGCACTTGTAGTTGGAATGTATAACCAAGACTCAAGTATTCCAGTTGCAAATTTCTTTACCATTAATTTGCCCTCTGGACGTACTGAGGAAGTTAGAGCCTAAGCTCTGATACCATCCTGTAACGCCCCGATCCCGCGGATACGGGGACGTCACTGCAACGTATATACGTAGGTCAGAACTACCCTCCCGTATATACGCTAAGCATCAGTACAGACAAGAATCAGAGTACGGAAGCAATGGTGCATTATACATTCCAACACATGAGTACAATTACAAAGTTATCACCAGAAGTGATCCAATATTACATGAATATCACATCACTAATATGCGCAAATGCGAGAATACAAGGAAATATACAAGTATGAACAGTATGAAAGGCACTCACGAGTTTAAAAGAAAAACTCGAGAGACTCACAAGGGGGCCTGGAAGGATGGAGCTCTGGATGATCGGCTGGGGATCCACGCTACCGCTGCGCCACTCTGATCCACAACAGGGAGAATCTACACGCTCCAAGCTCCAAGACCTGGACATGAGGATCCAGGGGAGTCAGTGAAACTCCCCAGGCGAGTGGTGAAGCAAAACCAAGTGGCGAGCAGGGGTGAGTACAAGTGTGTACCAAGTACAGGAGACAGGAGGGTTAGAACACAAATATAGCAGGTAGGAGCAGGTGAAACATAATCATCATAAAACTTGGAAATCCGAGGTAAATCCAATCATAAGCAAGACTGACTGTGTACGCTTAGGTCACGGTCCCATGAGACTAGTACATCGAAGGAATAATCTAAATAAGGAAACCCTCATCTATATACCTTTATCTCATACCACCGAAATCCAAGCGTATAGAATCAGAGTTGCAAGGTGGTCATAACATAATACTCATAAAACAGGAAATCCGATATAAAGTCCGGAACAAGTAATTATGGTAAGGCACATCACAGATTCATAGCCGTTTAAGTTGCAGGCTTTAGTATGCGTCCCATTCCACATACCTCTACTTACAACTTAAAGAGCCGGTTATTACAACACTTTATTATTACTCGTCTGACCCATATATCTAGGTATGTATCCGGGTGTACACCCCGACACACATACATCCATATATAAGCAAGCCGAGGGTTGTTACCGGAAGTAGATGGAGAACTGATAGAGCTTCTTATAGTAGTTTCCATACACCTGGAACCAGTTTGGAGGCCCAAAGTCCCCCTAACACGCATCTCCTGTGGGCCCTGAGTCCCACTAACACTACCGCCAATATTTTATTCCATTACTATAAGCAAGGTATCATTCCGGCATCCATCACTTCCTCCCATTCCCATACAAGTTGTCCTTTTTATGGTTTATTAACATAATTACCAGATTTCGGGAATGAGTAAGATCATAACTGTAATACATAACAAGAATCATAACTGGAATCATAACAAGTAATCAGGTACTACATTCCCGTTATCGTGATAATTATAAGAAGCAGGTGTATCATGCTTGGTGTCAAGAGATAGCATGATAAGGTGATGATATTTAACAAGCAACCAAACATGACAAGAAATTGATAACAGTCTGGGTAAGTCATGATAAGAGATTGATAATAGTCAGGGCAAGTCATAGCATAACTAAAGGGTCTTGCCAAATAGTAGCATGGCAGGTGGTCAGGTGATAACACACTAGATGGTCAGGTGATATACATGTGTTAAATAAAAGCATGCAACTGACTAGTCTGAGGTAATGGTATGGCAAGGTAACATAAAAGTAACTGTAATACCCCGTTCCCGGAATACGTACTTAGTTGCGTATTCAGATTTTCAATCGTATTTTGTCGATTTGTTTCCTGTATTTATTCTGTATTATGAATTCCTTATATGATTGTTTTGTCTTGGATTTGGATTCGTGGTCTCGGGGTCAGCCCCAGTCTGAACCAGGGACCCGATCATAGTATATTATTCGATATGGTCTTTCCGGTGATTAGATTTGACCGATTTCAGTTTCAAATATTATTTTTCATTATTATAAATTTTCTATGATTTTCTGGATTTTTCTTGAATTAAAAGGAATTTCTTCAAAACCGGTGTCGGCCAGTGCCGCTGACCGATTCTTGGATTTTTATTTCACAAACGGTTGGAATTTCTAAATGATTCTTTAGACTTTATTTCTTAGAATAATATTTTCTACCTACATGCTTTTTTTGAGGATTTTATAATTTTATGAAAATCCAACGGAGTCGGTAGATAACTGGTTCGGGATTTTTAGTTTTAAAACTTTAAAGTATTTCTTAAAACGGATTTCACCATTATTCTTAATATAATATTATGGATTTTGATAATTATTTCGGGTCGTTCCGAGATACTTGAATTTCGGACGATTCCGGTATTTTCCGAAATGTTTTCTGTATCCTCGATTTAAACCCGGGTATCTGTCCTTTCAATATTTTCCAATTCTGATTCCAAGAAAATATCTTCTCATTTCAATTTCTTTTCCATTTTTCCTTTTCCTTTATTTCTTTCTTTCCTCCACAAGCTAAAGCATTTCCATTTTCCAAAATTCCAATAATTCCACACTCTTCCACACACTTCCCACAAAAATATCTCTCTTTCTCTCTCTCTTCCATGGCCGGCCAAGTGGCCAAGAGAAGGACACTCACCTCCTCCTCCACTTTGCAAATAACCCCTCTCATCTACTCTAATTTCACCTCCTTCACAAATTCCAAATCATATATAAACATTCCTTTACAATTCCATCTCTTTTTTCTTCACTTCACCAAAAGAAATCCCCTTCACCAAAATCCTCCTCCATCTCAACTCAACCTCCAACTCCAAGAGCTTCATCTAGGGCATCATCAAGGTATTCATCTTCAACCACCAACTCCCAAAGCAACACCAAGATCATCTTCTCCACCTCAAGCAACTTCAACTTCAACAACTACTTTTGGATTGAGGCCATCATCTCCACCTTGGGATCCTTTCAAGACTACAAAGCTTCACCTAACCAATCCTAGTGAGTATTTTTACTCACCAAGACTTGTTTCATTCCTAAGCATACTTGTATCTCCATATCTTGTGTTCATATGTCATAAAAATCCTATTTTTAGACCATCCAACACAACCAGCAGATTCTGCTCTGTATTCTGTTTTTGACCACGATTAGTCGACTTGACCTAGGACCCAGTCGACTAGAAACCCTTAGATTGGAACGTAATCTTTCTGATTCACAGTTTTAGTCGACTCATTTTATTTGTTAGTCGACTATATATCTCTATTAGTCGACTACACCTTGACCCTAGTCGACTAACCTTTTCTTGAAATCAGAAAACCCAACTCTCGGCTCCAGTCGACTTATCATAAATATTAGTCGACTTGAGACCCCTAGTCGACTACCTTTTTTACCTTAGTCGACTTACCTTTTCCTGAACCAAAACCTTAACTCTCTGTATCACAGATTTAGTCGACCTAACATAACTGTTAGTCGACTTGACGTGTCTGTTAGTCGACTACCCCATTTTCTTAGTCGACTAACCCTTCTAGTAGTCGACTACTTTTCCAACCTAGTCGACTAACTTATGGCTGTCTGTTATAGTTGATTTCCTTTTTGACTTTATATTTTATCCTTGATACATGTACTATATATTGTTCTTACTTGTACTTCATGACTTGTACTTTATAACCTATTACTTGATGTATGTCATCTCTAGTCACTTCATATTTCCATTTCCATGTGACTGCTTGTTTCATTCTTGTTCATGTACACTATCTGTGATATGCCTACTTCTTTAGCGTACACTATGCGTGGCTGACCCTTCGTGGTCATTGAACTTTGGATTTCTATTATATTATCATTGCCATGTCATTACTTCAGACCGTCAATTTCACGTTTCCTTTTAACACATGTATATCACCTGACTTCTACTGTGTTATCACCTGACCACTTGGCATGCTACCACTTAGTAAGATTCTCTTGTTATGACATGACTTACCTGACTATTATCAATCTCTTATCATGTTTGATTGCTTGCTAAATATCACCATCCTGTCATGCTATCACTTTACACCCAGCATGATATATTTGACTTGTGATTATTACCTTCACGGGAACTTGACTTATTATCCTGTATCATGATCAGTGACCTGTTTTCCTGCTTTACATGCAGCGACCTGACTATATAGTACTTATGTACTCCTGAATTCCTGATCATGTCTATTTCCTGTTTTTCCCGTAAAGTGATAATTAAACTATCGAATCCTAAAAAGGACCAACTTGTATTGGGTCGGGGGAAACATGCGGATATCGATATGTGTTCGTGTTTACAGTGGTATTAGGCATGTTGTGCAACTGAAATAACCGGTCTGACCTGAGGGCCACCAGGGGACCGAGGGGAGAGCTGGCTCCCTATACGACTGTTATATAGGGCATACATAAGTCCCTCCTCCTGGATAAGCCTTGCGGCTGGCTTCCGTTTCCATGCAACGGAACAAACTGTGACCGTGGTCCCGGGCAAGTACGGGACCCACTGTAAACATAGTTCGTTGATACCCCCGCTGTTTCCAATAACAACCTCGACTTTCTTATATATGGATGTATGTGAGTTGGGATATATACCGGGTATATACCGAGACACATACCTAGATATATGGGTTAGACGAGTAATAATAATAAGATACCTGTTATGCCTATTATGTCATAATCCTTGTTATGATTCCTGTATTCTTGTTAGACTTGATACATGATGATTCTAGTTCCTGCTTTACCTCTTACATGTTTCTATCATAACCGCTTTGTTATTATTCCTTCGACGTGCTAGTCTTGTAAAAACTGTAACTTGAGTTTATATACTATCTTTCCATCTTTATTTCGTTATACTTCCATTACCTGTTGGTTCATGTTTCTTATACTATTCCCTCTTACTTATTCATGTCTCTTAGCCATTTGGCTGTAGCCTGTTCATTATTGGGAGGTCCTGACTCCCTTGGATTTGTATGTTCAGGTTGAAGCTTGGATCGAAGTGGAGCTGTCCACAGTAGATCGAGCTTTCTTTAGTGAGCAGGCAGACTAGCTCTACTTCCTTCGTGCCAGACTCCTCTTTTGACTCACGGGATCTTCATCCTACTCGTGAGCTTTTTGGTATCTTATTGTATATTTTACTTTTGGACTTGGTTGTGATAAAAGACATATGTAATATGTAATGTTTATCATACACTGTGATGACTTGTATATGTACCTTTTATGTTGGCATGTGTATGTATACCACGCTTTGTGTTGTACTCTGATCCCTTGCTTGTACTTTTATGCTTAGCGTATATACGTGGGGGCACTTTCTGACCTACGTATATACGTTGCAGTGACGTCCCCGTATCCGTGGAATCGGGGCGTTACAGGTTGGTATCAGAGCTTAGGCTCTCACCACCTCTAGTACAAACAAGCAGCAAATTCTATTAATTTGCTATTGCCAACTGCAATGTACAAAGTTATCTAGTCCTGCTTGATTTATCTAGTTCATCTTGATTCCTTCCCTTATGTCCTAAACTCCTTCCATTATTCCAATTCCAGTTATCTTTCATCATCTAGACATGGATAGGAGGTCGGATCGTGGCAACGCTGGGCAAGTATCAAAGGTTTCCCGTGGAGTGGAACGAAGATTGGAGAAGAAGGGTGAAAACCAAGTGCAGAACAAGTCAGTTAAGAAGGCTTTGCAGTTGATGAAGAGGGCTTTGCAGTTGCTGAATGAAGGAGATACGACCAGGACAATCAATGGCCCGAAGATCAAACGACCGTTCCAACGTCCTCTTCCTAAGGTCACATGCAATTTCTGCCACAAACCCGGACATTTTAAGAGGGATTGCCGAATGGCCAACGGGTTATGTTTGGCATGTGGGAAAGAGGGTCATGTGATAAGGAATTGCCAGTTCAGGAGAGTAGGGAATATGGCACCGGTCAGACCAGCCCATCTAGCCCCAGCATTTCCAGCGCCGCCACCAAGGAGGAATCCGGGACCCGTTGACCGTAGAGCTCCAATTCCACCCCAACAGAATGATCAGCAGCTGAGGGGAGTGAAAACTGGAGCAGATCAGAGTAGAGCAGAGGCATCAGACAGTGCAGCGGAGCGTGAGGACCAGTGTCCAGATCCGGAACCTTAGGGATATCAGGGTAACCACTACCCCAGATCTTGTATTTGAGTTGGTTATCATTCTAAATATTTTTCCTTATCATTCTATCATTGTTCATTCTAGTCCCTCATGTGTTCATCTTATCCCCTGTTTTGGTTTTATGAGACCTTTATTCCAACCATGTCCCCTTTGTATTCAATTTACCCCCTTAGGGAAATTGCGAGGACGCAATTTTTGTAAGGTGGGTGGATTGTAATACCCCGTTCCCGGAATACGTACTTAGTTGCGTATTCAGATTTTCGATCGTATTTTGTCGATTTGTTTCCTGTATTTATTCTGTATTATGAATTCCTTATATGATTGTTTTGTCTTGGATTTGGATTCGTGGTCTCGGGGTCAGCCCCAGTCTGAACCAGGGACCCGATCATAGTATATTATTCGATATGGTCTTTCCGGTGATTAGATTTGACCGATTTCAGTTTCAAATATTATTTTCCATTATTATAAATTTTCTATGATTTTCTGGATTTTTCTTGAATTAAAAGGAATTTCTTCAAAACCGGTGTCGGCCAGTGCCGCTGACCGATTCTTGGATTTTTATTTCACAAACGGTTTGGAATTTCTAAATGATTCTTTAGACTTTATTTCTTAGAATAATATTTTCTACCTACATGCTTTTTCTGAGGATTTTATAATTTTATGAAAATTCCAACGGAGTCGGTAGATAACTGGTTCCGGGATTTTTAGTTTTAAAACTATAAAGTATTTCTTAAAACGGATTTCACCATTATTCTTAATATAATATTATGGATTTTTGATAATTATTTCGGGTCGTTCCGAGATACTTGAATTTCGGACGATTCCGGTATTTTCCGAAATGTTTTCTGTATCCTCGATTTAAACCCGGGTATCTGTCCTTTCAATATTTTCCAATTCTGATTCCAAGAAAATATCTTCTCATTTCAATTTCTTTTCCATTTTTCCTTTTCCTTTATTTCTTTCTTTCCTCCACAAGCTAAAGCATTTCCATTTTTCAAAATTCCAATAATTCCACACTCTTCCACACACTTCCCACAAAAATATCTCTCTTTCTCTCTCTCTTCCATGGCCGGCCAAGTGGCCAAGAGAAGGACACTCACCTCCTCCTCCACTTTGCAAATAACCCCCTCTCATCTACTCTAATTTCACCTCCTTCACAAATTCCAAATCATATATAAACATTCCTTTACAATTCCATCTCTTTTTTCTTCACTTCACCAAAAGAAATCCCCTTCACCAAAATCCTCCTCCATCTCAACTCAACCTCCAACTCCAAGAGCTTCATCTAGGGCATCATCAAGGTATTCATCTTCAACCACCAACTCCCAAAGCAACACCAAGATCATCTTCTCCACCTCAAGCAACTTCAACTTCAACAACTACTTTTGGATTGAGGCCATCATCTCCACCTTGGGATCCTTTCAAGACTACAAAGCTTCACCTAACCAATCCTAGTGAGTATTTTTACTCACCAAGACTTGTTTCATTCCTAAGCATACTTGTATCTCCATATCTTGTGTTCATATGTCATAAAAATCCTATTTTTAGACCATCCAACACAACCAGCAGATTCTGCTCTGTATTCTGTTTTTGACCACGATTAGTCGACTTGACCTAGGACCCAGTCGACTAGAAACCCTTAGATTGGAACGTAATCTTTTCTGATTCACAGTTTTAGTCGACTCATTTTATTTGTTAGTCGACTATATATCTCTATTAGTCGACTACACCTTGACCCTAGTCGACTAACCTTTTCTTGAAATCAGAAAACCCAACTCTCGGCTCCAGTCGACTTATCATAAATATTAGTCGACTTGAGACCCCTAGTCGACTACCTTTTTTACCTTAGTCGACTTACCTTTTCCTGAACCAAAACCTTAACTCTCTGTATCACAGATTTAGTCGACCTAACATAACTGTTAGTCGACTTGACGTGTCTGTTAGTCGACTACCCCATTTTCTTAGTCGACTAACCCTTCTAGTAGTCGACTACTTTTCCAACCTAGTCGACTAACTTATGGCTGTCTGTTATAGTTGATTTCCTTTTTGACTTTATATTTTATCCTTGATACATGTACTATATATTGTTCTTACTTGTACTTCATGACTTGTACTTTATAACCTATTACTTGATGTATGTCATCTCTAGTCACTTCATATTTCCATTTCCATGTGACTGCTTGTTTCATTCTTGTTCATGTACACTATCTGTGATATGCCTACTTCTTTAGCGTACACTATGCGTGGCTGACCCTTCGTGGTCATTGAACTTTGGATTTCTATTATATTATCATTGCCATGTCATTACTTCAGACCGTCAATTTCACGTTTCCTTTTAACACATGTATATCACCTGACTTCTACTGTGTTATCACCTGACCACTTGGCATGCTACCACTTAGTAAGATTCTCTTGTTATGACATGACTTACCTGACTATTATCAATCTCTTATCATGTTTGATTGCTTGCTAAATATCACCATCCTGTCATGCTATCACTTTACACCCAGCATGATATATTTGACTTGTGATTATTACCTTCACGGGAACTTGACTTATTATCCTGTATCATGATCAGTGACCTGTTTTCCTGCTTTACATGCAGCGACCTGACTATATAGTACTTATGTACTCCTGAATTCCTGATCATGTCTATTTCCTGTTTTTCCCGTAAAGTGATAATTAAACTATCGAATCCTAAAAAGGACCAACTTGTATTGGGTCGGGGGAAACATGCGGATATCGATATGTGTTCGTGTTTACAGTGGTATTAGGCATGTTGTGCAACTGAAATAACCGGTCTGACCTGAGGGCCACCAGGGGACCGAGGGGAGAGCTGGCTCCCTATACGACTGTTATATAGGGCATACATAAGTCCCTCCTCCTGGATAAGCCTTGCGGCTGGCTTCCGTTTCCATGCAACGGAACAAACTGTGACCGTGGTCCCGGGCAAGTACGGGACCCACTGTAAACATAGTTCGTTGATACCCCCGCTGTTTCCAATAACAACCTCGACTTTCTTATATATGGATGTATGTGAGTTGGGATATATACCGGGTATATACCGAGACACATACCTAGATATATGGGTTAGACGAGTAATAATAATAAGATACCTGTTATGCCTATTATGTCATAATCCTTGTTATGATTCCTGTATTCTTGTTAGACTTGATACATGATGATTCTAGTTCCTGCTTTACCTCTTACATGTTTCTATCATAACCGCTTTGTTATTATTCCTTCGACGTGCTAGTCTTGTAAAAACTGTAACTTGAGTTTATATACTATCTTTCCATCTTTATTTCGTTATACTTCCATTACCTGTTGGTTCATGTTTCTTATACTATTCCCTCTTACTTATTCATGTCTCTTAGCCATTTGGCTGTAGCCTGTTCATTATTGGGAGGTCCTGACTCCCTTGGATTTGTATGTTCAGGTTGAAGCTTGGATCGAAGTGGAGCTGTCCACAGTAGATCGAGCTTTCTTTAGTGAGCAGGCAGACTAGCTCTACTTCCTTCGTGCCAGACTCCTCTTTTGACTCACGGGATCTTCATCCTACTCGTGAGCTTTTTGGTATCTTATTGTATATTTTACTTTTGGACTTGGTTGTGATAAAAGACATATGTAATATGTAATGTTTATCATACACTGTGATGACTTGTATATGTACCTTTTATGTTGGCATGTGTATGTATACCACGCTTTGTGTTGTACTCTGATCCCTTGCTTGTACTTTTATGCTTAGCGTATATACGTGGGGGCACTTTCTGACCTACGTATATACGTTGCAGTGACGTCCCCGTATCCGTGGAATCGGGGCGTTACAGTAACCCAAAGTACAATGACCACGAAGGGTCGGCCACGCATAGTATAAAACAGTAAAAGATATAGAACATGAAATAAAATACATGGAGACTAGAACGAGAATATTTGCATAATCAATGAAATAGGGAGCAAGAGGGTAGCGAGCGAGAACACTCGCCTGAATCACCAGAAACGCCGAAAGGTCCGAAATCCACGGAATTCGGGATGCGCCATAATATATGATATATAAATATGTAGAGTGAAGAGGAGAGAGAAAGAGAGAAGGGAAGATGATGTTTGTCAATAGACAAGTCAAGCAATACCAATATATGATATAAGACTCAAGGATATGGTTCATATTCAAGAAAGAAATCAACTATAACAGACAGCCAAAGTTAGTCGACTAGGTGGAAAGAGTAGTCGACTAATAAAGGGGTTAGTAGACTAACAGTCTGGTATAGTCGACTAAAACTGGGTTCCAGAGAGTTGGGTTATGGTTTCAGGAAAGGTTAGTCGACTAGGGTCAAGGGAGTAGTCGACTAATCGAGGTTTCTAGTCGACTAATAAATAACCTAAGTCGACTAAAACTGTGTTCTAGAAAAGGTTACGTTTCAACTAAGGGTTTCAAGTCGACTAGTCCTTAGGTCAAGTCGACTAATCGACTGGAAACAGCACACAGAACAGATTTTGTGATGGTTGTGTTTGATGATCAAATTACATGATTTGAAGACACAAGTATACTAAGAATTATCCAAGGCTTGGTGAAGAAGAACACTTACCTAAAAGAAGTACAAGGTGATGGAGTGATGGTGGTGGTGATGGAAGTTGATGATGAAGAAGAAGGTGGGATTAGGTGGAGGTTTGTTGTTGGTGTTGGTGAGAAGAAGTGGTGGCCGGAGATCGGGGGTCTCTCGCCGGAGTCGTGGTGGCCGGAGGCGCCGGAGGAGGTGGTGGAGGTGAAGGAGATGTTGGAGGTTAGGGTTTTGGTGAAGAGAAGAAAGAGAAAGGTGAAGTGAAAATGAATGAAGAAGGAGAAGGAAAAGTATTTATAGGTTTTAGATTTTGTGAAGGAGGTGCAAATAATTAAAAGAGAGGGGGGTTTTTGTAAATAGGGGAGGTGAGGTGTCTCTCCTAGCCACACTTGGCTGGCCATGGAAGAGAGAGAAAAAGAGGGGCATTAATGGTGGGAGTTGGTAGAAAATGGAATTTTGGAAAAGATTGGAATTTTGGAAAAAGGAAAAGCTTGTGGCTTGTGGAGGAAGGAAGGAAATAAAGAAAAAGGAAAAAGGAAAAGAAAATGGAAAAAGGGAAATTATTCTCTTGGAAGAGAAAATGAAAAATAATGAAAGTGGCGGATTCCCGGGATTCGGTTGCGGATGCGGAAATCTTACGGGAAAATACCGGAATCGTCCGAAATTCAAGTATCTCAGAACGACCCGAAATAATTATCAAAAATCAAGAATATTATTTTAAGACTCATGGTGAAATTCGTTTGGAGAAATAATTTATAGTTTTAAAACTAAAAATCCCGGAATCAGTTAGCTACCGACTCCGGTGGAATTTTCATAAAATCATAAAATCCTCAGAAAAAGAATGTAGGTAGAAAATATGATTCTAAGGAATAATGCCTAAAGGACCTTCTAGAAATTCCTAGCTGATTGTGAAATAAAAATCCGGGAATCGGTCGACGGAACTGGCCGACACCGGTTTTGAAGACTTTCATTTTAATTCCAGAAAAATCTATAAAATCATAGAAAATATATAATATTGGAAAATGATATTTAAAACTAAAATCGGTCAATTCTAATTATCAGAATGTCTAAATCGAGTAATACTCTAGGATCGGGCCTTCGGTTCAGACTAGGGCTGACTCCAAGACCACGAATCCAAATCCAAGACAAAACAATCATATAAGGAATTCATAATACAAAAATAAATACAGGAAACAAATTGAAAAATACGATCGAAAAATCTGAATACGCAACTAAGTACGTATTCCGGGAACGGGGTATTACAATCCATCCACCTTACAAAAAATTGCGTCCTCACAATTTCGATAAGGGGTAAATTGAACACAAAGGGGACATGGGTGGAATTTATACCAATTAAGATATGAAGCACTATATGTAGGGCTCTCAAGTCGACTGAACATTAATCATCCTCCGCACTTCCGGCTGTATAAATCTTCGAATAATGCTGAATAATACTGCTGATGTCGTGGTTGTGCAATAAATGAGCCAGAATACCGAAGATAAAGAAAACCCTGATAGTCCTGAGCATAATAAAGAAGGCCGATAATTAAGAATCCCGAATACCAGGCATCAATCACTCTGAACGATATAGTAGAGAATGTAGAATATCCGTAGAGAATTCCGACTGCTGTCTTCTGAAAGATAGCCAGATCAAGATCGATCTGGAGAATACCAAGCTTCATAGAATTCGCCGAAGAGATCACATAATAGCTTCATTCTGAACCAGCCACTACCTTCCTAGTCTATCATATCTTAATGTTGGTATAAGGGCTTCATAAAACCAAAACAGGGAAAGGATAGGAAGGATTAGGAATCAAAGGAAGGATGGCCAAGAAATAGATAACTCTGCACTTGTAGTTGGAATGTATAACCAAGACTCAAGTATTCCAGTTGCAAATTTCTTTACCATTAATTTGCCCTCTGGACGTACTGAGGAAGTTAGAGCCTAAGCTCTGATACCATCCTGTAACGCCCCGATCCCGCGGATACGGGACGTCACTGCAACGTATATACGTAGGTCAGAACTACCCTCCCGTATATACGCTAAGCATCAGTACAGACAAGAATCAGAGTACGGAAGCAATGGTGCATTATACATTCCAACACATGAGTACAATTACAAAGTTATCACCAGAAGTGATCCAATATTACATGAATATCACATCACTAATATGCGCAAATGCGAGAATGCAAGGAAATATACAAGTATGAACAGTATGAAAGGCACTCACGAGTTTAAAAAAAACTCGAGAGACTACAAGGGGGCCTGGAAGGATGGAGCTCTGGATGATCGGCTGGGGATCCACGCTACCGCTGCGCCACTCTGATCCACAACAGGGAGAATCTACACGCTCCAAGCTCCAAGACCTGGACATGAGGATCCAGGGGAGTCAGTGAAACTCCCCAGGCGAGTGCTGAAGCAAAACCAAGTGGCGAGCAGGGGTGAGTACAAGTGTGTACCAAGTACAGGAGACAGGAGGGTTAGAACACAAATATAGCAGGTAGGAGCAGGTGAAACATAATCATCATAAAACTTGGAAATCCGAGGTAAATCCAATCATAAGCAAGACTGACTGTGTACGCTTAGGTCACGGTCCATGAGACTAGTACATCGAAGGAATAATCCAAACAAGGAAACCCTCATCTATATACCTTTATCTCATACCACCGAAATCCAAGCGTATAGAATCAGAGTTGCAAGGTGGTCATAACATAATACTCATAAAACAGGAAATCCGATATAAAGTCCGGAACAAGTAATTATGGTAAGGCACATCACAGATTCATACCGTTTAAGTTGCAGGCTTTAGTATGCGTCCCATTCCACATACCTCTACTTACAACTTAAAGAGCCGGTTATTACGACACTTTATTATTACTCGTCTGACCCATATATCTAGGTATGTATCCGGGTGTACACCCCGACACACATACATCGATATATAAGCAAGCCGAGGGTTGTTACCGGAAGTAGATGGAGAACTGATAGAGCTTCTTATAGTAGTTTCCATACACCTGGAACCAGTTTGGAGGCCCAAAGTCCCCCTAACACGCATCTCCTGTGGGCCCTGAGTCCCACTAACACTACCGCCAATATTTTATTCCATTACTATAAGCAAGGTATCATTCTGGCATCCATCACTTCCTCCCATTCCCCATACAAGTTGTCCTTTTTATGGTTTATTAACATAATTACCAGATTTCGGGAATGAGTAAGATCATAACTGTAATACATAACAAGAATCATAACTGGAATCATAACAAGTAATCAGGTACTACATTCCCGTTATCGTGATAATTATAAGAAGCAGGTGTATCATGCTTGGTGTCAAGAGATAGCATGATAAGGTGATGATATTTAACAAGCAACCAAACATGACAAGAAATTGATAACAGTCTGGGTAAGTCATGACAAGAGATTGATAATAGTCAGGGCAAGTCATAGCATAACTAAAGGGTCTTGCCAAATAGTAGCATGGCAGGTGGTCAGGTGATAACACACTAGATGGTCAGGTGATATACATGTGTTAAATAAAAGCATGCAACTGACTAGTCTGAGGTAATGGTATGGCAAGGTAACATAAAAGTAACCCAAAGTACAATGACCACGAAGGGTCGGCCACGCATAGTATAAAACAGTAAAAGATATAGAATATGAAATAAAATACATGGAGACTAGAACGAGAATATTTGCATAATCAATGAAATAGGGAGCAAGAGGGTAGCGAGCGAGAACACTCGCCTGAATCACCAGAAACGCCGAAAGGTCCGAAATCCACGGAATTCGGGATGCGCCATAATATATGATATATAAATATGTAGAGTGAAGAGGAGAGAGAAAGAGAGAAGGGAAGATGATGTTTGTCAATAGACAAGTCAAGCAATACCAATATATGATATAAGACTCAAGGATATGGTTCATATTCAAGAAAGAAATCAACTATAACAGACAGCCAAAGTTAGTCGACTAGGTGGAAAGAGTAGTCGACTAATAAAGGGGTTAGTCGACTAACAGTCTGGTATAGTCGACTAAAACTGGGTTCCAGAGAGTTGGGTTATGGTTTCAGGAAAGGTTAGTCGACTAGGGTCAAGGGAGTAGTCGACTAATCGAGGTTTCTAGTCGACTAATAAATAACCTAAGTCGACTAAAACTGTGTTCTAGAAAAGGTTACGTTTCAACTAAGGGTTTCAAGTCGACTAGTCCTTAGGTCAAGTCGACTAATCGACTGGAAACAGCACACAGAACAGATTTTGTGATGGTTGTGTTTGATGATCAAATTACATGATTTGAAGACACAAGTATACTAAGAATTATCCAAGGCTTGGTGAAGAAGAACACTTACCTAAAAGAAGTACAAGGTGATGGAGTGATGGTGGTGGTGATGGAAGTTGATGATGAAGAAGAAGGTGGGATTAGGTGGAGGTTTTGTTGTTGGTGTTGGTGAGAAGAAGTGGTGGCCGGAGATCGGGGGTCTCTCGCCGGAGTCGTGGTGGCCGGAGGCGCCGGAGGAGGTGGTGGAGGTGAAGGAGATGTTGGAGGTTAGGGTTTTGGTGAAGAGAAGAAAGAGAAAGGTGAAGTGAAAATGAATGAAGAAGGAGAAGGAAAAGTATTTATAGGTTTTAGATTTTGTGAAGGAGGTGCAAATAATTAAAAGAGAGGGGGGTTTTTGTAAATAGGGGAGGTGAGGTGTCTCTCCTAGCCACACTTGGCTGGCCATGGAAGAGAGAGAAAAAGAGGGGCATTAATGGTGGGAGTTGGTAGAAAATGGAATTTTAGAAAAGATTGGAATTTTGGAAAAAGGAAAAGCTTGTGGCTTGTGGAGGAAGGAAGGAAATAAAGAAAAAGGAAAAAGGAAAAGAAAATGGAAAAAGGGAAATTATTCTCTTGGAAGAGAAAATGAAAAATAATGAAAGTGGCGGATTCCCGGGATTCGGTTGCGGATGCGGAAATCTTTCGGGAAAATACTGGAATCGTCCGAAATTCAAGTATCTCAGAACGACCCGAAATAATTATCAAAAATCAAGAATATTATTTTAAGACTCATGGTGAAATTCGTTTGGAGAAATAATTTATAGTTTTAAAACTAAAAATCCCGGAATCAGTTAGCTACCGACTCCGGTGGAATTTTCATAAAATCATAAAATTCTCAGAAAAAGAATGTAGGTAGAAAATATGATTCTAAGGAATAATGCCTAAAGGACCTTCTAGAAATTCCTAGCTGATTGTGAAATAAAAATCCGGGAATCGGTCGACGGAACTGGCCGACACCGGTTTTGAAGACTTTCATTTTAATTCCAGAAAAATCTAGAAAATCATAAAAAATATATAATATTGGAAAATGATATTTAAAACTAAAATCGGTCAATTCTAATTATCAGAATGTCTAAATCGAGTAATACTCTAGGATCGGGCCTTCGGTTCAGACTAGGGCTGACTCCAAGACCACGAATCCAAATCCAAGACAAAACAATCATATAAGGAATTCATAATACAAAAATAAATACAGGAAACAAATCGAAAAATACGATCGAAAAATCTGAATACGCAACTAAGTACGTATTCCGGGAACGGGGTATTACACGATAGAGTTTATATGTGGAGAAATATACCATGATCAATCGAGAACCTGAAGTCATGGACAATTCACACGTATGCTCAATTTGGACAATGAATCAACAAACTTTATTTCTCCGATACATAATACATAAGTATCCGTGAACAAGATTATGGCGTGTACAATTCTCTTTGTTTTAAATGTTTAATTGACATTAATACTTGGACAATCCTCACAACTGGGCTCAAAGAGAAAAGATATGTCACAATATTGTGACCTATTATATGAACTCTGAACATGATGTTTTCAGTGAATCGTATCGAAGACACAGCACATCCCCTATGTTCAAGCGTCGCAAGTTGACTTCATAAGTCTCACTCTATTTGAGACGAATATAACACCCACGAAAAATTCAAATGCAAATAGGTAAAAGTGTATATAATTAATTTATTTACTTATGCGCAAGAATGATACCTTAACTTTACTATATTGATTATGATTATTTTGTAGGAGTGTTTACTCAACTGGAATGATGGAAAATGAGGAACTAGTTAATGTTGGACCATCCCATGGGGTGATAATGCGGTGTATGAAAATAATGATGATGATGACCCCGATGCGGGTGAAGATGTGCCCCAGGAAAATAGCATACTATTTGCAGTACAAGGTCTTGAAGATGATGTTGATCATGTTAATGTTGGTTATATGAATTATGAATACGTAGAGCCCGAAGATCCCAATCCTGATGAGTTTGAGGATGATGCTTGGGTCAACTTGGCATATGTGAAAAATATAACAACTAAGTTTAATAGGTATACAGCACCAACTGCTGCCGATGATTTGATAGTGAGAGATATTTTTGAATCAAAAGTTAAATTACTAGAGACAATTACCGAGTGGTCCATTATACGTGGAGTGTCATTCACGTCATTAAAGACTAACAAAACTTACAACACAGCAGTTTGTGCTTCCATTATAGATGGTGACAATATTTTTAGAGATGTGTGTCCGTAGAAACTGGATGCCTCTGTTCCCAAAAATTCAAGTGACAATTTCAAGATTAAAAATATTCAGGTCATTGAGTGTTTAGATCATTCACGATCAAGTTAGCATTGGGCGCTTACAGATGACCATGTCATTGAGTATGTCAATCATACAGGATTATTGATTCTTTCTCAGTTGAGGTGGATGAGACAAGATAGACTTTACTTACGGTTTTGATAGAGAGATGGAGGTCTGGGACATTCACATTTCATCTACAAGAAGGGAAGATGACTGTCACACTGCAGGATGTGACAGTTCTTCTAAGGCTACGATAAATGGTCCACCTGTTATAGGGAAGGATGAGAGGATTTGGGTCAATAAGTGTGAGAGATTGGGCGTGGTGCCTCCCCAATGGCTATATAGGGTGGACAAGTAAAATTGATGTAGCTGTGTGAGTTCTCAGTGGTTCCAGTTAAATATGAGTAGGCTCAACAGCATGCACGTGCTTATTTTTTTTACTTGATCGGCACTTAGATGTTCCTGGATTACTCCACCAATAAGGTATATCTCAGATGGTTACCTCTATTGGAGGACTTTGATGCATGTGGTACTCTCTCTCTCTCTTGGGGTAGGGCCATGCTAGCTATTTTGTATAGGTCTTTGTACAAAGTTTCTATGATGCAAACTTCACAATTTAGCGGACACAGTACACTTTCTTAGGTACACTGGAAAAACTATTAAATTCTGCTTACATAATTGATTCAGTGTGCGTGAAATTGATTTAACATATATTCACAATGTTTTATCAGTTATGGTGATGGAAGAGACTCTGTGTTGGTTGGTCATCCCTCAGACAGATCGTTCAGCTGGGTGGTCAGCTACCACTTGGATGCAAGTACAATTTAATACACTTAAATAAATAATTCTTACCTTGATATACTCTTTGGTTCTAATCGTATGGTACCGTGCAGGTGGAATGTCGACAGGACTTAGGATCTGACTCCACAGACTTGCAGTTTTATAGAAATGAGCTTGATACACTGGACTGTTCTACCATTGTTTGGGAGTCATACCCTAATGATGTCCTACAGACTTTAGCCTCAGTTTGTAGAGAAGGACTCAAATCTGGCAGGCCAGGACTCCACTGATTTGCTTTGAGATTATGGAGATGCATGTTCCAGATTGAGTCCTCAGTCAGTTTGGCTTCCGTCAGCATATCCAGACCCCGTCGAGTAGCTGCCTCACTTAGAACGAAAGCGTCGGGGTGATTGGGGAGCGAAGCATTCTGTTCTTATTGACTAATGGGCAGATCAAGTCAATCAAGTTCAGAATGAGAGATGTCTCATCACACTGCACGAAGAATACATAAGGTGGTATTAGGGGAACACTCGACGCTGATTATTAGGAGCGTTCCTTCGCCGATTACTTATCAGTCTAATGTTATATATGAGAAAAAGTTGATAATATATTTAATTAAATTCTCATAAGAAGTTACATGTGTGATATATTGATATGATTTTCTTAAAATACATGATACAGATTGAAGGATATATGACTATAGGGACCATGCTGGAGGAGGCTTTAGCAGACAAGACTCGAAAGATGGGTATACTCCGAAGGATGGGCATATTCATCGGGCGATGGTAGAGAGGAGCAGATATGCATGCACAATAGGACCACCAAGAGAGGGAATAGTTTATACCCAATATCGGCGACATCCACCGCCAAAGGAGAGCGAGGTGGTACAAGGCGAGGCAGGACCTTCTCAGCCGGTTGTTGAACCATCACAAACACAGCCGAATTCTCAGACTGCCCCTGCATGTGGTCGTGAACGTGCAAGAGGCCTAGGACATAAAGGAATTAGACGTGCATTAGCTCGTGTGTTATCTTCATTTATGATACTTGTATTGTTTGATATATGATACATGATACATGATACATGATATGGAGTTTGTGATATGAATGTGATATGAATTTGTGATATGAATGGGATATGAAATTGAGATATGAAATTGTTACATGAAATTTTGTTTTGTTATATGAAATTTTGAGAAACAAAGAAGGTAGTCACTGGCTGGTGCAGCTGTCGGCAACACCGGATTGACAATTAAGCAGCTAAAAATCTAGTGTTGGCAACATCGGACTCTGTAAGTCACTAACATACCAACCAACAGAAAGGCAAAAAAAGAGAGTCTAGGTGAAGGAGATAGGTAATTGAACTCGGGTGTTGGTAACTCTGGAGTTTTATGCGCTGCATTTAGAACTCTGATTTTACCAACACCGGAGTTTTATATCCAGTGAACAAAACTTTAGTGTTGCCAACACCGGTGTTTTGTGCACAATAATAAAACTACGGTGTCGGGAAACCCGGTAATTAAAAGACCAATTATAAATCTCCGATGTTGGCGATACCGGACAATTTTTAAACTCAGATGAAGAATACCTTACTTCAACTTCACTTCTTGGATTTTGTAAGAAAGGTTCATCCCCCGTATTGATTATGTACTGATCGGGCCATTACATTACTTCTTTTGTTCCGATGAATCATTTCATAGATCAAACAATTTAATTATTTTTGATTTGGTATCAAATCAAAAATACTTCTTATTGAAGCAACAGTAAAGACAGTTTCCATCTCCATTCCTACGATAGATTTCTTAGTATTATTAAGATTATAAAAACTATAGAATATGAATATATTTTTTCGTATTTTCAATATTTTAAGTTTTAAATTTTTTTTGTATTATTTTTTTCTCAATTTACTTAGTTATTTAAGTGGAAAAGAACATATATTGATATTAAATAATATCAAAAAGGAAACACACATGTGTTATAACATATATACCATAACTAATTTACTTGTTCAAGGGACAAGTTTTATTTAAAAATTTAAGATCCAATAAATCCGAACTTAATGAAAAGCACACCTAGAGGGGGGGTGAATAGGTGTACTTGCTAATCTAGAAACTAAATGCGCTAAATGCGGAAGCTAATGCAAATTATTGCAACACACTTAATACAACACACAAGTGTAGCCGAATTCCCCGTGAAGGGCTCTGGACTAACTCCTCTTGATTCCCCTTGAATGGGTTGAGGTGCTATGTGAAGCTCTTGTGGTTAAGTATAAGTGAGGCATACACAATCAAGCCAAGCATATAAGGATGAGCAATATGAAAGATGCAAGGCAATACAAGCAATATATGATATGAATGAAGAATGATACTTTGCACAAATGTAAAGAGAGAGAGAGTTAGAGAGACAATAGATCAAACGCTAATAACAAGATATGTTTCGAGGTTCGAGCACCCAGCTCTACATCCCCGCCTACACCACCGTGTAGGATTTCCAATCCACTATCTCCCACCGAGGGAACCTCTCCCGAAGAGGATTTGTTACAACACAAGGAGTACCAAACTCCTCTCTCAAACACCGCCTCACAACCGAGGGGTAGGCCCGTAGCCAAACAACAACCAACGCCTCCACCGAAGAGGGTTACAACCAAACTCCACCTCTCACTAGAGGGAGTAAACACAAGCCTCTACCTCTACCAAAGAGGGAGCAAACCAATCACCCGATCAACCTCTACCAAAGAGGGATACAAAAAGAACAAGGGTGTTTACAACAAGTGGTTCCAAAGACTACAAACTCAATTTCTCTTTTTCTCTTTTTTCACAAAACAAATGATCCTAAATAGATTAGGATAGAAGATAGCTCAAGTGTGGAAACAAGGTGTTTTTGGAAACAAGCAACAAAGAGAAACTACTTGGGAAATCTCTTGTAAATGATGGAAAATGAAAACTAATACAATATCCAAAAACCTAGATCTCTTTCATTTTCTAAAAACCCAAAACAATAAAGATGAAATCATTTTAGCACAAAAACTATTTTGAAAACTTGTTTAAACACTAGAGAAACACTGAAATTTTTCTTCTTGAAAATCTTAGCCAAAATCCCAAAGAATTGGGGTTTATATAGGCCAAACCAGAGACTAGCCGTTAGGCTGATGTGGCAGCCTGACAGGCTACCGGTCGGCCGGCCCGGCCGACCGTCAATGGTCAGAAATGTGACCTTGGGGCACCCCGGTCGACCGGCGCGGTCGACCCAAACAAACAGAGAGTAGAGCTCTCAGACCCGGTCGACCCTGACGGTCGACCGTCCCTGTGTCTGCCAAACTGCACAATCTGTGCACGTCGGTCGACCGGCCCGGTCGACCGACTTCATCCCAAGTCGACTTGGTCAGAAGACTAGTCGACTGGTTGAAGCCTGGAACAGAAAACTAGGTCAGAAAAATAGTTTAAAAATATTTTGAAAAATCTTTTAACACTTCTAAAAATCACCAAAAATAGTTTTTATCATTTTGCATTGATATATAAACATGTGGTAAAAAGTTTATCTCAAATATCAATCAATGTGAACTATTTTTGTTTCTTAACACTTTTACCAAAAACCAAAACTTGTATATTATCAAACTTAGATTTTCAACACATGAATAGGATAGTCAAAATAAGTTTGTTTAAGATATGAAGCATGTATGTATATTGAACACATCTAATATACATAAAAACCATGTAAACTTGTTTTGATCAAACTATTCATGAAAACCAAAAACCAAAACATGAAACGTGTGTGTGTTGTGCACTTGAGCATATCAACTATACTAAGCTTTACAAATGGATCTAAACACAATAACTAAACTAGGATACCTAAGTATTCTTGATGACCTTCCATCTTCAAGTTAACTTGCTCCCAAACGTGATCCACCGAGTGTAAAGGTATGATCTTTAAGCTTTGACACCGGAATCACCATGAAAAGCTTCTAAACTCCTTGTTGAAGCTAATCACCAACTAATATCTTGGTTAATGATCTGAAACTTAAACAACACAAGATTATTAGTAAACATAACTACATGAGTTAATCATCATCAAAACTAGGGTGGAAGGCCTTTGGGCCAACAATCTCCCCCTTTTTGATGATGACAAAACTCATGGAGTTATATATGCATGGATTAAAGTTAAGCTTCAAAGAAGCTCCCCCTTAACTCATGCATAAAACAAATAAACATAAATATGCATGAATGACAATGCATAAACAAGATGCTCTAGATACCAAATGAAATATTCAAAACAAAACATGTTCTAGAGATCAATTAACATTAAACTATATTAAACTTAATATATGCAAAACATAAATATGCATATATAAAAACTCTCAAATAATTCTCCCCCTTTTTGTCAATCATCAACAAAGGGGTAAAAACCAAAACAATAAAATGAGGGGTAAAAAATCTTTCTCCCCCCTTTTGTCAATCAAAACAATAAAACAATGTTCTCCCCCTTTTTGTCTAAAAACATAAACAAGGTCAATAAGGGGTTACAATCAATTTGGATATCACTTGAAAATATGTCAATGAAGCATCTTGATACCAATTGAAAATAAACAAAGATCAATAAATGTTATATACTATATACATTCATGAAGAGGAAGACGCTAAGTTAGCTTCCCTACACATATGCATTACATGAAAGAGGGATGTTAAGCCTAATTCACATAACACACATTATGTAATGCATAAGAGGAGATGTGAAGCTCCCCTACACACGTGTACCACATAAAGAAGAGATGTTAAGCTCTTCAATACAAGATACACTCATCATGAATCTATATGTAGAAGAGATGTTAAGCTCTCCTTGCATATAGTCAATATAAATCAAAACTTTTGTATAATTTTTTTTTTTAAAAACAAAATTTTGAGATACCAATTTAAAATTTTCAAATAAACATCTTGATATCAATTGAAATTAACCATTATTATTTTCTATCATAAAGCAAGGGAGTGGAAATACAAATACCAATTGAAATATGAAAATCGAATTTTCTCCCCCTTTATGAAATACCAACAAAAACTATGCGTAGGCTTGAAATAAGATACCAATTGAAAACTAAATCAATTGAAATGAAGTTGAAGCTCAAGCTCTAGCATAAACAACATTTGTGCTCAAGATATAGAAATATAATAGCACAAATAAAACAAGTATATGTGTATGAAATAGAATGAGTACCAATCACCAATAGATGATACCAATTGAAAATATACATACACAAACACATATGAGTATACAAAAGAATCAAGATTGATACCAATTGGAAGAGTTCAATGATACCAATTGACATAACAATAAAAGCATGGTATAACTCATATCAAAATGAAGAATACGAACTAGTTAAAATGGAAATTTTTGTTAGCTAGTACGAAATCCTTCAAGCAAGGAATAAACTAAAAATAACTTTCATAAAACATGAAATCCACATGATAATCAACACTCTAATTCAATTAAGCATATATATGACTCATGAAAAACAAAACATGAGCAAAATATAAATATGAGTATATAAATAAAATGTGTAGATCATAATCATGAAAATATACATTAAGCTTAATATTCCTTGAAACAATGAAAACACGAAAATCATTAAAACTTATTTAATCTTCAAGGTGTATGTATATCTTATACAAATTAAAGTATACATACATATCCAAACACAATGAGTCCACAAAGATATATGCATGAAGGCACGTGGCTCAAAAAGGATGTATATGTATAATAATAATTTGGATAAAATGGGCATATACATGAAGTTAAACAAATAAACACGAAATCAAGAAAAACTAAATATTCATCAAAACAAATTTTCATTTCAAGGTATATGTATGAATTGTCAACACATGAAGTATACATACATATTCCTAAACACTATTGAGTCCATAAATAAAGATTTGCATGAAAGGCAAATGACTCAAGGGGTATACATGTATATCTTAAAGTTTGGCAATACAAACATATACATGAAGTGAAACACACAATCATAAAATAAATTCAAAAATGAGAATACAAGTTTAAAATGTATGAATCATCAAAACTAGACTATACTAGCACATTTAATGGGTTCAAATAAGCATTCAACTCAAACATATATAGATTTATTTGTGGCCCACTATATGCACAAGTATATATCCTAATCTTAATGAAAACTAACATCTAAACATATATTCAAAACATGAAGCATCAAAAACAAGATAAAAATCAACATGAGAAGCAAAAACATGATTATTATGAATGTCCACATGTTATTAGAAGTATGATATACGCAATATCAACCAAATAGTGAGAACACAAAAGAATTTATCCATATTAAACATGGGTGTCTCAAAATGACTAAACATATATATCACAAGTCTAATAAGCATGGCATTTTCATACTAATCACTAAACAATGAAAACATGCTATGAAAGATAAACATGGAAAGCATGTAAACATAAGGAGTTAGAGATTCGATACCAAAACCAATGAGTGCACCGCTCTAGTTCTCCAAACCAAGGTGGTCTTCCCACCAAACTTCCCTTGAAAGTGATGCATCCATATGATTTCCTTTAAGCTTGGAACGCATCCACTCCAAGGTGCCAACACTCTCACGTCATGTGAGAGCCCACACCTACAATAAACAAATAATAGGAGGGGTGGTCTTTGGTACCCATACTCTTTTGGGTCCATGGGGGTTAGTCCCTTCTCTAACCCAAACAAACTTATTTGCTAAATTTACAACATGTATTCTATCATAGCAAAATTTAGCAAGGTGGCCCTTACGTCTACAATGTGTACAAGTGTACACATGAGCATACTTGTGATGGGTGTGTCCGTGTGGAGCATGTGTATGCCGTGGAGGGTGTGCATGCATAAAGGATGGAACTTGTTTCTTTCGAACCAAGGTTTCCAAACGTGAGTGGTTCATGGCACATTGGCTCATAGTGGAGCCCAAACAATCCATTTTCTTCTTAATTAAATTTATATCATTTTCAATCAAAGAAGAAGTGGAGCATGCAATGGGTGAAGTGTGTGATACTACCCTAGCATGGCAAACATGAGAATCTAAATCATTTTTCAAAGATCTATTTTTCTTTAAACAAATTTCTAATTCTTTTGAAATAAATTCAATTTCATTTTTCAAAGAATGGTTACTTTTTAAAACAAAATCAAGTTTTGAAGTTAAAGATTCATTTTTCTTCAAAACATCTTCATAATCATTTTATTTTTCAAAATTTTATTTTCATTTAAAGCAAGATTAAGTTGAGATTTTAATGAATCCCTTTCATTAGCAATCTCATCCTTTTCTTGCAAAATAACATCAAGTGTAGCAATCAAATTTCTATTATCATTGTTAAGGCCTAGACTTTTCTTTTTCAACAAGTTATATTTTTCAATTAATTTTTCACAAACTATAGATAGTTCTTCATTTAAAGCATGGGGATCAACAAAATCATTTGAAGAACTAGCACAATCATTACAATCTAAGTGGGTTTCTGAGTGTACCTCAAGGGAGTCATTCCCTTGGACCGTATAGCATTGTTGCGGCTCAGATTCATCTCCACTAGATTCCTCCTCTTGTTGGATCGGCAATTTAAGCTTGGAGGTGGTGGTTGTTGTCAACAAATTCCACACTGCAAAGGCGGAATCAATGTTAGAAACACACAAAAGATAATCTTTAGGTAATGTGCTTCTAATGGCCTCAAGGCTTGTGCATTGGCCCCTATATGCTTGCTATCACTAAGGAAGGATTCCTTGGTAATGGCAAGGTGAACCTTATAACTTAGGGTTTGTAGGTAAATGGCCATCCTAGTCTTCCAAACAACAATGTTGGAAGGGTCAAAACTAGGTGGGGTCATGAAGTCCATGATATAAACTATATGTGTGCAAACAAGCAAATGCAAACAAAATTAGCAAACAAATGGATCTCACTCCTAGGATGTTAAGCCTAATATCAGGAGCACTAGCTCTGATACCAATTGAAAAGCACACCTAGAGGGGGGGTGAATAGGTGTACTTGCTAATCTAGAAACTAAATGCGCTAAATACAGAAGCTAATGCAAATTATTGCAACACACTTAATACAACACACAAGTGTAGCCGAATTCCCCGTGAAGGGCTCTGGACTAACTCCTCTTGATTCCCCTTGAATGGGTTGAGGTGCTATGTGAAGCTCTTGTGGTTAAGTATAAGTGAGGCACACACAATCAAGCCAAGCATATAAGGATGAGCAATATGAAAGATGCAAGGCAATACAAGCAATATATGATATGAATGAAGAATGATGCTTTGCACAAATGTAAAGAGAGAGAGTTAGAGAGACAATGGATCAAACGCTAACAACAAGATATGTTTCGAGGTTCGAGCACCCAGCTCTACATCCCCGCCTACACCACCGTGTAGGATTTCCAATCCACTATCTCCCACCGAGGGAACCTCTATCGAAGAGGATTTGTTACAACACAAGGAGTACCGAACTCCTCTCTCAAACACCGCCTCACAACCGAGGGGTAGGCCCGTAGCCAAACAATGATTAGTCTACAATTCTGCATTATTATGTCGCATTCTCTCACCGCTTTATGAATAAATTGTCGATCTAAACCGTGTTTTGGTCTTTATTGCAGGTAGATCCAAAGTCCAAGGGCAAAGATGAAATAAGAGCCTAATTCTTCCCAATTTATGGTAATTAATCCCGCATTACTTGGAGGCCAAGCAATGGATTATCTAGAAGATACATCGAATCTAGCCTCATGCGCTGTCAGACGAATATTCGGGCGAAAGTACAAGAAACGGAATATACCCTGAACATTCTCGAAGCCAGACGGAGCCACAGACCAAAACCAGGGACCTAAGTCCCTGATATTGCCGCGGATCCACGGCAATCCTTGCGGATCCGCGGCAAAGTAGTGGAGCCAAGCGTCGATTTTCGACGCGTGGCCCCGTCTCGTCTTCTGGATGCTTCTGAGGCCTATAAATACCCCTGCAATAGCCCAAATCGAGGGCAGTCTTCGTTTTTAGGAGTAGGTCCAGATTTAGTGTAGTGTAGGTGAGTGTTCTTCATTTCTTATATTTTTCATTTCTTTTTCTTAGATCATTGTAGTAGGGCTGAGTGATTTCTAGAGAGAGAAAGCAAGGGATTGATGTAATAAAGAGTGACACTCTATGTAAAGATGCCTCCTTTCTCTTCCAATGTAATCTCCTTCACCTTCTACATGATTTCTTGCTAGTTTTTCTTCTCATGACAATCTAACTACTAGCCACTAACCATCTAACCACTTACTTGATAATCCACATGAATCGGGTTGCCTCTACAAGGCCTTGTTCTTGCAAGAGCCATTGATGGCCAAAGATGATGGGTTCTAACATCTAACTTGCTAACTTGCTAACCAAGCAAACTCTCTTTTATTTCATGCTCTTTTATTTCATGCTAGTAGTGTAATGAGTGATGCTTGTATTAGCTTGTTCTTGATGCAATGTTTTGAATGTGATGAACCATCCATGAGCCATGCTTTGTATCGTCTCTTGGAGCAAAGGATTGTGATGGCCGAGGATCAAAATGTGAGGCAACTATCTCGAAGAGGTTAGCATGGTTAGTGGAGTATTTAGTAGTTAGTAGCCATGAGTTTTCTTTTAGTTTGTTTTAGAAATCATTTTCAAGTTTCTTTTGATCATTTCCATCGTTGTTTTCACCGTCTTCTTTGTTCACATTTGTTCCATCTTCTTTTCTAATCGCTTTCCAAATCACTTCTCTTTTGTTTTTCTTATCGACGTTTTCATCGCCTTCTTCACCTACCACATTCTGGATTTCATTTTCCTTTTCTTTTCACTTTCTTTTCCTAATTCTTTCAACAAAGAAGAACTGTTAACATACAACGAGAATAGAGATTGTCAATGCTTCTATCGCCTCCCTTCCCTGTAGATACGACCCGTTGAGCCAATGCTATAACGGAAGTATCAAGGGTACATTAGCACACATTCGAGCTTTTACATCGATTTTACATAATATACACTTTTGAGTGCTAGTTCCGCCCCGATCAAATTTTGGCGCCGTTGTCGGGGAAATATAGTGTATACGGGTCGAATCACTCCGAAGTGTATTCACAATGTGTAATGTACTCCTTTCTAAATCACCGTAGTAGAATAAGCTATACGGGTCGAATCCACAAGGAGAGCTCACGATGGAAGCTTTACGGTTTGATGTCGAAGAAAGACAAACGAAAGTTCTTCTTTGTTTCAAAAGAATGAAAAAGACATGGAAAAATAGGTGAAAGAATTGGTTGTGGTTTTGTACATGAAAGTAAAAACGATGAAAAGAGAATGAAAAGAATTTGAAAACAAGAATTGCTTTTAGGAAGAAAACTAAAGTAGAGAAAACTTGCAAAAGACTTTTAGAATGGAAAAAGTTATGACTAGCTAACCTTACTAACTTGCTAACTTACTAATCTCTGTTAGGGTGAAGCATGCCTCATGTTGATTCATCGGCAAGTGTTTGTCTTGCTTGTTGGTCAAGTTACTTTCCCCTTTGATGGATGGGTGATCATCTTGGACTTGTCTTGTAGCCTCATTGATTTCATCGGCTCTCAAGATAGAATTTCATGGTGGAATCGGGGAGTGTCACTCAAGGGATGCTAAGGAAGAAGATACAAAATTCATTAGACATTCAAGGCCATACAACAAGTTAGTATTGAAGTAAGAAAGTTGTACAACAAATAGCATATGTTTGGTTTTCCATCTCCATGTTTCATCAAGGCACTTTTTCTAAGACAAGGCTCTAAATGAGGCACACATGAATCATATGGAGAATTACAACAAGAGATTGCCAAGAAGGAAAGTAACCCATCGGGGATGAAAAAGACTCAACATTTGCAAGATTAAGAATTAGCATTCACCCAAGAGTTAGAAGTTAGCAAGATTAGTTGTTAGCTAGTCATGTTAGAAGAAGTTAGCTATCCATTACAATAAAGAGAAAACAACAAGACATCATGCTATGAAAGTAAAGCTTGAATGAAATAAAGCAAGTAATGAAAAGCGCTAGAAATTGCAAAAGAAGAGAAAGTAGATTGGATTAATCCTTGCTTTGCTTCAAGTTGTCACCCCTTGATTACAAGCTTTCACTCTCTCACTATCTCTCTCTTGCAGAATTTCTAGGAGGAAGAAGAAGACTAAGAGCAATAAACCTAGAGAAAACTAAAAATTACAAGCTCTTTCCTCTATTCTCTCCTCCCCTTTTTGCACTGGCCCTGATGGTCTATTTATAGGCCTCAGGAGAAGAAGGCTCCAGAATCAGACAGCTGGGGATCAATCGCTGGCTCAACGGCTAGATAACTGCCGCGGATCCGCGGCCAGAGCCGCGTTTCCGCGGCAGAATCTAGGCCGTTATGCCAGCGAATTCTGTTGCGAGTTTGTTGCAGGTTGTTGGCCACGTGGATCTTCTAGAATGCTGACTGGATGCGTGGGTGATTCCAGATCCTGGGCTCAACTCTTGGGCTTCTTTTTGGGCTTTGAATTAATCCCCTTTTATTCTTGATAATTGCATGGATTTGTGGGCCTCTCTCCATTAAATATGGACCTGCAAAAATAGAGAGAAAAAGAGTAAAAAAACAGATTTTTATTAATATTATGCATGGTATAGAGGTGGAAGATGATGCAAAAATGAACTACAATCACACCCCCATACCTAGCTTTTGCTCGTCCCCGAGCAAAAAAAAGAAAGAAAAAGAAAATCCTAACTAGATTATTACACCACTTTCGTAGGTGACACGATTGCACTGAACACGTGCAACAAGCCGTTAAACCTCTAGGTTACCCTAGAGGAGGAGTGTTGTCTCCTGAGGGTTTTCAGCGGATTGCACTCACAAAATCCATAAAGAAAAAGAAAAGGGTTAGTGAAAATTTTGATCCATGTTTTAAAGATTCTTACTTGAGTTATAGGTTTCAGGTTACCCTAAACCTGTCATTCCTCTTATAAGCGTCTATTTAGAGTTTTGTTTTCAATTTAGGTTAAGTTTTTAAGGAAGAGATCAAAAACCGGATTTTCCATCAATCCTAGTATATATACATCTATAAATATGAAGGATCTTTCTTAGACTAAGTTTATTTATTTACTAATATATATAACAATATATTTTATTTTTTTCTTTTTTTTTTTTTATATACAGTATTTATTTATTTACATTTCCTTAGATTCCTTAGGCTTTCTAATTTACCCTTGTAACGAGCCTCTTACCGATGACTCCCAAACCAGTCAGTCTTAGGGCACCAGATGAGAAAACATCCCTCGGGTTCGATGACTCAAGTAAACTAGGCCATGAATACTAAGGACTTAACCACCTTTAGGCGTGACTTGCCATGCTTCTTGAGGCACGGTTAACCAGCTTAATTAGTGGCTAAGTATTTATTTAGTTATTTATACATATTTTTTATTTTTTTATTATTTTTTATTATATATATGTAAATAAAGTCACAAAGTCTTTGATTAATCCCTCAATATGTTTAATGTATATATCCTAAAGAAAGAATTAAAATCTAGTTATCTTTCTTATCCTTTTTTACTTAACCTAAAAATCCAACAAAACTCCTATTTTCAACTTATAATTAGAAATCATAGTTAAGAGCTTCCTTAATCCCTAAAGTCAAGCTTTGATTCTTTAAACATGGATCAAGAATTTCCTTTTTTTATTTTTATTTTTATTTTTTTTCTAAAAGAAAAAGTAAAATCTAAAAGAAAATAAAAAATCTACAAAGAAAGGTAAAATCTAAAAAATAAAAAACCTAAAAAGAAAATGAAAATCCTAGAAATAAAAAGCCTAAAAAGAAAATAAAAATCCTAGGTTAGAATCTACCCCTCCCATACCTATCTCATGCATTGTCCTCAATGTACGCAAGATAAAAGATGCATGAAATAGGTAAAAGGTATGAAATCACTCCCTCCGTCTCTTTGGACCAGCGGTGGTGCTGGGTCAAGCCGACTGAGATCGTCTGAGCCCCGCCTCAATGCGGTCCAACCTCGAGGATTGCTCCTCCACCTTCTTTCTAAGCCTGACCTGCCCCGTAAATATTTTCTTCATGCCCTTCCAGATGGTGGACTTGAAGGCTCGTGAATCTGTTGGGGGATCCTGACGCCAAAACTCAGGTTCATCTTCCTCCTGAAGACTCTCCTCAGAGGAGGACTCCACCGGCACATCTTCGGGCTGGACACTAGGAGTCCAAACCGCGTGCAAACAGCTATTATAGAACTGGTGGGTCGCTCAGGTGCAACAAACACTCGATCAAATGAATCGAATACGGCGTCCGGTAGGAAAGTCCTACACAGACGCGTAATCAGAATAGGATGGGAGTGTTTGGCACCCCGAGTGCGGGAGGAGTTGGCAATGATCGCGTGGAAGATGACCTTATTTAAGCAGACCGTATGTTGCCTGGTCATTAAATCGTGAATTATTTGCAACACCGGGCGGTTGAAGGAAGTTGTGTGGTCCAGCCCTAAAATGTTACGTTGGATCCAGCGTCCAACGCAGTGTACGTTCCTAAAGGTAGTGCTGGCCTTAAGCCCACGGTCCTGCTCAGTGCAGCGAGCCCCCATGAGTGTCATATAATCGATCAGTAGGAGGGGATCGCTGTGCTGTGGGTGAATGGGGACATGTGTGTGTTCCTCAAGAAGAGGAAGAGTGATGAACAAGTCGCCCAAGGGCATGTGTACGGTGAATTGGTATGTGTGTGTGTCAACAGATGCATGGTCAATATTAGTGTAGAACATTGTCACCAATTCGGGACAATAAAAGGCATCGTTCTCAGAGTTATCGTACACTAACGTATACCAATCCCAAGCCCTAATTCGATCTAGAAACATATGGCCATACCCATTCGGATCACATAATATTTTCCCAAAGTCTTTCTCAGCAAATATCAAAGGTGCCATGCTAATAATCTAGGATCAAAGCAATAAAATTGGAGAGATCAAGATTCAAATCGCCCCCGGAATTCGTGGGGTGAAAACAAATCTCGATCTTGCAGAGGGCATAGGAGATGGATTCGGGAAGATGTGGCACCAGATCGGCCACCAGGGAACAAAATCGATCGGTGAAGACTTTGGCGGCGCTCCAGAAACATCAGTACAGCCGCGGATCTGCGGCTCTGGTCGCGGAGTCGCGGCTTTCTTGGAGAAGCAGAGGATCGGGAAAATTTGGTGAGGCGGCGCTTTGAGAGGGGTTTCAGATCTGAGGTTGATTTTGCGTTTGAGGGAGTAGAAGTGGGTTAAAGAGGATATTTATAGGAGGGAAAAGATTGGGAGTTCCACTTTTATCCCTAGGTAAAAGATATTTACAAACCTAGGGACTTGAAATTTTGAAAGAAGGAGTTTGACCCTAAGGAAAAAGAGTTATGGAGAAACCTAGGGTTTTGAGGGATTTGAATTTTGAAAGTTGTAGAACTCTTTTAAAGGAATTTGCACAAAAGTCCCTCATTTTCTTCTCTCATTTTTATATATTTATTTACAAAAAGTGTACAAAAACTATTTACAAGGAATATGTACAAGTGTGTCCATTGCCTAAGCTTTTCTTTGGTTGTTTCCCTCTAGCCCGTTTCCCGTCGTTCCAGTGTGTTTGTTTGCGCGGGCTCAGTTGGGAAACGAGTGCAATTATTTTCTGAGCCTTAGGCATTTCCAGTCTCAATGGCTTATTGTTATTCATCCTCATTTCACCACAAGGTTCACTGAAAATTTCTTCATCACCACTTTTTTCACTTTGAACTTCTTTACTCCCAGTGTTAAGAAATTCCAGCTCATCTCCATACAACTCCTCAAAACTAAGGTCAACATCTTCCTTCAGAGTTGTACAATTAGTTAACCGACCCCGGGTTGGCTCATCCAGACACATGATTTCATCAGCGAAGAGGTCTTCAAAAGTTATATCAATTGGAGGTTCTTGAATCATATCCTCATGGGATACATTCACAGTTGGCTCACTGAAAGTGAAGATATCCAAATCAACTTTTCCCTTTTGAAAGGGTACTCGGATAACAGGATTTTTCACTTCAAGAGAATCACAAACTTGTGACTCATCTTTACTTTTTTCCTCACAATTGTTTCTGACAAAGTTAACCTCGAATGTTTGATCTTTAATCCTACGAGGTTGCATGTTGAAGACATTCAATTCTCTCGTCATATCCCCAAAAGTTATCCTCATTGACCCATTCCTACAATTTATGATGGCATTTGTTGTGGCCAGGAATGGTCGTCCTAAGATGACAGGAGTTTGAGCCCTAGGATTGGTATTAGACACAGGTTGTGTCTCAAGAACTACAAAATCCACAGGGTAAATGAACTCCCCAACTCTGACAAGGACATCGTGATTTCCCCCTTGGGTCTCTTGACAGAGCGATCAGCCAGTTGTATCGTCATTTGGGTCGGGCGGAGATCAACTAACCCTAATTGTTGGTACACAGAAAAAGGCAGGAGATTGATACTGGCCCTCAAATCAAGTAGTGCCCTATTGATGGTAGTCTGTCCTATGACACAAGATATGGTCGGGCTCCCTGGGTCCTTGTATTTGACAGGAATGGGCCCAGTGAACAACTCACTGATGTGTGATGCCAGGAAGACTTTCTTAGGGACTTGTGTTTTCCTCTTCTTGGTGCACATTTCCTTTAAGAATTTTGCATATGATGGCACTTGTTGTATGGCATCAAGAAGAGGGACATTGATTTGGACCTTGTTAAACATTTCTCATATCTTCTCCATATGAGCATTCAACTTGTGATTTGTAAGCCTATTTGGAAATGGTGCCCTAGGCTTATAAGGTTGCTCATCGATTTTTTCTTTTCCCTTGGCTTTTGATGGCTCAGTACTAGAAGATGGATTGTCAGAAGTTGGTTGTACTGGAACTGGAGGGGTTGACTTTGGTACTGGATGGGATGGTTGAGTAGAAACCCTATTATCTACCTGTTTTCCAGATCTCAGGATATGAATAGCGTTGCAATGACTGGGGCCCATGTCTTCCACTTCATGCAAAGGGAAGTGATTTTTGGGATTGGGCATTGGCTGACTTGGAAACATTCCTTTTTGTCTCTCATTGAAAGAATTATTCAGTTGCCCAATTTGGACCTGTACTTTGTTCATATCCTGTTGATGGTTCTTCATTAGGGTTTCTATCATCTTTTCCAACTTTAATAGTTTGTCATCTGAATCATTCTGGGGTTGATGTTGGTGATATGGAGACTGGAAGTGTGTTTGATAGTGTGGTGGGCTCTGATAAGATTGTGATTGTGGTGGACTTTGATATGGATGAAAATTCGGTGAATTACGTTGAGACTGTGTTGGTGAGACTGAGCAGTATATGGATGTGAAAATGGTGGCCTATGTTGCTCAGGACCAGACTGACTCCACGAAAGATTTGGATGGTTCCGCCATCCCGGGTTGTATGTACTGGAGTGTGGATTGTGATTGAGTCTGGTGAAAGTGACATTCGTATTCTCCTGATATGATTGAGACTGGTATATAGGACACTCCTCGAAGACATGGTTGAGGTCATGACAATAGGTACAACCCGGTTTGACAACAGGTGATGGATTGACCTGATTAACAACAGAATGTTCCCTTGACTCAAGCAGTTCTATCCTCTTCATTAATTGTGTGATCTTAGCCTCAGCAGCTATGGAGGATTCTATGGAATTCATACCAGTTCTGGAAGTGGTGGGAGTGGGTTTATCTGGGCATGACTCCCACTGAATGGTTTTCTCAGCTAAAGCTTCAAAGAGATCCCACCCCTGATTCTCATCTTTCTTCAAAAATTCCCCTTGGCACATGGATTCAAGGAGTGTTTTCATTTGGTAATCTAGTCCGTCATAGATAATTTGACATTGACGCCATTTTTCTATGCCGTGATGAGGACATTGGGCTAGAAGGTCTTTAAAGCGTTCAAAATACTTCCAGAAGGGTTCGTGTGATTCTTGCTTGAATTGCATGATGTTTTTTCTCATGAGGGCTGTCTTGTGAATAGGATAAATTTTTTAAGAAAGACTTTTACAAAATCTTCCCATGAAGATATCGAACTGGCGGGAAGATTGTAAAGCCATTTCTTAGCAATGTCCTTAAGCGCAAAAGGTATGAACCTTAACCTAACAGCATCCTCAGTCAATTGGGAAATTCTCATCATTACACATACTTCTTCGAACTCTCGAATGAAGAAGTACGTGTCCTCAGACTCTAAACCATGAAATCGTGGAAGTGTATTGATGAATTGTGGTTTCAGCTCAAAATGATTTCCATTGGTAACAGGGAGAAGAATGCATGATGGAAGGGAGGTGCGAATCGGATAGAATCTGTCTTGAAGCGAAACGTTGTTTTCCATTATGTGAAGTGGTGGTGTTGGTGCAAGTGTAGAAATTCTAACAAGTCTTGCAGAATCTGGATCCCGGTACCACTCTTGCATATACAGTCACAAACAACGTTCACCGATCACACCAGCGAAAAGAAAAAATAACAAACAATAAAAGAAAAATCAATCCCAAGCTATCTAGGATTCCTGGACCTAGACGACTCCTAACTGTTCGATGAACCAAAGAAGGTTGTTGTTTGAATCAGACCACAGCTAATCAGCCAGGTAGGGGCAAAATACGGTGGGAGGTATCCGTGCGTAAGCAACGGGCCTTAATTACGTCAAACCACGGTATCTTCGAGGCTTAACCTCTTAATCCCCAGCCTTGACACTGATTTCACCAGAGTATGAATCAAAATCAACTTCCAACTTCAGTCGATCTCCTACTGAGTCCGGATGTCCCTTGGGCCAACGTCTTTCAGATTTTATTAAAAGGCGTGGGATTGTGAGTGCTGGGATGGTAGTTTTTGGGCGAAGGAAAGGGTGATGAAATCCCCACCTTATCTTATTTATTGGGTAATGCCCTTAAAATTGATTTTGTGCAAGTGTACGATATAAGCAAACAAGGTTCACTCAAAGCGATATAAATCAACCAAGAAGTGAGTCCTAATCAAAATGCAATGCGCACGTACCTTGCTCCAGCACTCTTCAACAGTAAAGTAAATGAATTGAAAAGACACGTGCCTAGAAATGCAAACGTCTAATCAATTTTTAACTTTGCAAGCAATATTTTACTGTTGATTATTAGCAGGAATATGGTAAAGCATACAAGAATTAAGTATTGCAGCAGCTGTTATTTTGCAGATCAAGCAACCCTGCAGAAAATTGTGAGTAGTTCACTCTTTTTTGCCACGGATCCGCGGCTTTGGCCGTGGAATCGCGGCAAATAAGAGGGCAACTGGTCTCTGCTTTCTAGAGCAGAGGCCCAGGGCCACTTATATGTCACTGCAATGCTAGTTTTCCTGTTTCTTCACCTGTAACCTGCAACAGAGAAGAAAGTTCGTTTAGTTCTTCAATTGAATCAAAACCGTTGCTCTCCCCGGCAACGGCGCCAAAAATTTGATAAGGAAAAGGAAATATAGTGGAGTATAATTCGCACAGATATTCAACAAAAGAGAGAAGATTTAGAGTCAACCTTAGGTGCTCAATCACTCCGAAGTGTATTCACAATGTGTAATGTACTCCTTTCCAAATCACCGTAGTAGCATAAGCTATACGGGTCGAATCCACAAGGAGAGCTCACGATGGAAGCTTTACGGTTTGATGTCGAAGAAAGACAAACGAAAGTTCTTCTTTGTTTCAAAAGAATGAAAAAGACATGGAAAAATAGGTGAAAGAATTGGTTGTGGTTTTGTACATGAAAGTAAAAACGATGAAAAGAGAATGAAAAGAATTTGAAAACAAGAATTGCTTTTAGGAAGAAAACTAAAGTAGAGAAAACTTGCAAAAGACTTTTAGAATGGAAAAAGTTATGACTAGCTAACCTTACTAACTTGCTAACTTATTAATCTCTGTTAGGGTGAAGCATGCCTCATGTTGATTCATCGGCAAGTGTTTGTCTTGCTTGTTGGTCAAGTTACTTTCCCCTTTGATGGATGGGTGATCATCTTGGACTTGTCTTGTAGCCTCATTGATTTCATCGGCTCTCAAGATAGAATTTCATGGTGGAATCGGGGAGTGTCACTCAAGGGATGCTAAGGAAGAAGATACAAAATTCATTAGACATTCAAGGCCATACAACAAGTTAGCATTGAAGTAAGAAAGTTGTACAACAAATAGCATATGTTTGGTGTTCCACTCCATGTTCCATCAAGGCACTTGTTCTAAGACAAGGCTCTAAATGAGGCACACATGAATCATATGGAGAATTACAACAAGAGATTGCCAAGAATGAAAGTAACCCATCGGGGATGAAAAAGACTCAACATTTGCAAGATTAAGAATTAGCATTCACCCAAGAGTTAGAAGTTAGCAAGATTAGTTGTTAGCTAGTCATGTTAGAAGAAGTTAGCTATCCATTACAATAAAGAGAAAACAACAAGACATCATGCTATAAAAGTAAAGCTTGAATGAAATAAAGCAAGTAATGAAAAGCGCTAGAAATTGCAAAAGAAGAGAAAGTAGATTGGATTAATCCTTGCTTTGCTTCAAGTTGTCACCCCTTGATTACAAGCTTTCACTCTCTCACTATCTCTCTCTTGCAGAATTTCTAGGAGGAAGAAGAAGACTAAGAGCAATAAACCTAGAGAAAAACTAAAAATTACAAGCTCTTTCCTCTATTCTCTCCTCCCCTTTTTGCACTGGCCCTGATGGTCTATTTATAGGCCTCAGGAGAAGAAGGCTCCAGAATCAGACAGCTGGGGATCAATCGCTGGCTCAACGGCCAGATAACTGCCGCGGATCCGCGGCCAGAGCCGCGTTTCTGTGGCAGAATCTAGGCCGTTATGCCAGCGAATTCTGTTGCGAGTTTGTTGCAGGTTGTTGGCCACGTGGATCTTCTAGAATGCTGACTGGATGCGTGGGTGATTCCAGATCCTGGGCTCAACTCTTGGGCTTCTTTTTGGGCTTTGAATTAATCCCCTTTTATTCTTGATAATTGCATGAATTTGTGGGCCTCTCTCCATTAAAATATGGACCTGCAAAAATAGAGAGAAAAAGAGTAAAAAACAGATTTTTATTAATATTATGCATGGTATAGAGGTGGAAGATGATGCAAAAATGAACTACAATCAAACAACAACCAACGCCTCTACCGAAGAGGGTTACAACCAAACTCCACCTCTCACTAGAGGGAGTAAACACAAGCCTCTACCTCTATCAAAGAGGGAGCAAACCAATCACCTGATCAACCTCTACCAAAGAGGGATACAAAAAGAATAAGGGTGTTTACAATAAGTGGTTCCAAAGACCACAAACTCAATTTCTCTTTTTCTCTTTTTCCACAAAATAAATGATCCTAAATAGATTAGGATAGAAGATAGCTCAAGTGTGAAAACAAGGTGTTTTTGGAAACAAGCAACAAAGAGAAACTACTTGGGAAATCTCTTGTAAATGATGGGAAATGAAAACCAATACAATATCTCAAAAACCTAGATCTCTTTGATTTTCTAAAAACCCAAAACAATAAAGATGAAATCTTTTTAGCACAAAAACTATTTTGAAAACTTGTTTAAACACTAGAGAAACACTGAAATTTTTCTTCTTGAAAATCTTAGCCAAAATCCCAAAGAATTGGGGTTTATATAGGCCAAACCAGAAACTAGCCTTTAGGCTGATGTGGCAGCCTGACAGGCTACTGGTCGGCCGGCCCGGCTGACCGTTAACGGTCAGAAATGTGACCGTTGGGGCACCCCGGTCGACCGGCGCGGTCGACCCAAACAAACAGGGAGCAGAGCTCTCAGACTCGGTCGACCCTGACGGTCGACCGTCCCTGTGTCTGCCAAACGTGCACAATCTGTGCACGTCGGTCGACCGGCCCAGTTGACCGACTTCATCCCAAGTCGATTTGGTCAGAAGACTAGTCGACTGGTTGAAGCCTGGAACAGAAAACTGGGTCAGAAAAACAGTTTAAAAATATTTTGAAAAATCTTTTAACACTTCTAAAAATCACCAAAAATAGTTTTATCATTTTGCATTGATATATAAACATGTGGTAAAAAGTTTAGCTCAAATATCAATCAATGTGAACTATTTTTGTTTCTTAACATTTTTACCAAAAACCAAAACTTGTATTTTATCAAACTTAGATTTTTCAACACATGAATAGGATAGTCAAAATAAGTTTGTTTAAGATATGAAGCATGTATGTATATTGAACACATCTAATATACATAAAAACCATGTAAACTTGTTTTGATCAAACTATTCATGAAAACCAAAAACCAAAACATGAAACGTGTGTGTGTTGTGCACTTGAGCATATCAACTATACTAAGCTTTACAAATGGATCTAAACACACTAACTAAACTAGGATACCTAAGTCTACTTGATGACCTTCCATCTTCAAGTTGACTTGCTCCCAAACGTGATCCACCGAGTGCAAAGGTATAATCTTTAAGCTTTGGCACCGGAATCACCATGAAAAGCTTCTAAACTCCTTGTTGAAGCTAATCACCAACTAATATCTTGGTTAATGATCTGAAACTTAAACTACACAAGATTATTAGTAAACATAACTACATGAGTTAATCATCATCAAAACTAGGGTGGAAGGCCTTTGGGCCAACACTTAAATGCATAAAATCCGGCAGTTAAAAGGGAAGTTGAAAACGAAAAAAAAATATGTAAAATTCATCATTTTTGTGGCTCAGTGATCCGGGCAAACCGCGCACGAAAAGTGTATGTTTTGAAATCACGATTTAAAAGTGTGTGTTTTGGATTCCTCGATACTTTCATTATAGCATAGAGGCTAAATGGGTCAAATCCACAAGGACGGGAAGTGATAGAAGCTTTATCAGTCTATTCACGTGTGTGTTAACGGTTCTTCTATGTTTTAAAGAATGAAAAGAAAATAAAATAAAGAATAGAAAGAGAAGGATATGGTGAAAATAAAGAAGTGGGAAATATAGAAAAGAATATATTTGTGATTTGGTATATTTCTAAAACAAAGTAAAAATAAAAGAAAACTCATGGCTACTAACTACTAATGGCTTCACTAATCATGCTAACCTCTTAGTGATAGTTATCTCACATGTATCCTTGGCCATCAATAGTTCTTGGTTCAAGAGCGTTTTAAAGCATGACCCATAGGATCACTTTCACATCTAACTCAACAAGTGCAAGTTATACTTAAATCATTAAAACTAAACAAGAGCAAGTATGAAATAAAGTAATGTTAGCTTGTCAGAGAGTTAGGATGTTAGAATATTATAATCCATCATCAAGAGCCATCAATGGCTCTTGCAAGAGCAAAGCCAAGTAGAGGCTATTAGATTCGTGTGGATTATAAAGTAAGGAGTAAGTAAGTCAGTGTTAATAGTTAGTTGCCATGGGAGAAAATTAGTTAAGCATGTAAAAGGAGTTAGAGAAAAAAATAATGAGAGATAAGTGAGAACCTTTCATAAAGTGTCACCTTCCATTACAAGTACTCTTACTTTCATCTTATGTATTACTCTCTTCTCTATTACAATGTCTACATGAAATGAAAAATTCAAAAGAGTAATAAGAAGAACAACTAACCTAAACTGCCCTAAAAACTACGTGCTTGAAAAATAAACAATCTTAAAACTCTTCTCAAAACTCTTCTCTCCTCAAAACTCTTCTCTCCCTACTCTGGAGAATACTGGGCTTTTATAAACAAAACCAGTGGTATAGGAAGGCCATACTGGACCACGCGTCGAAGTACGACCGCGGCTCCACGACATGGCCGCGGAAACGCGGCAGCCATGCTGTAGCCGCTCGCGCAGCGCCGCAGCGTAGGCCTTGTACATGCAGTATGGGTTGTGTTCTGATCTCTGATTTCTTGTTTTCTGCTCTCAACAGCAGCAAAATGGGCTTTCAAAGTCAATGACTCTATTAGGATCTAAAAATCACCAAATAAATGGGATTTTAAATCTTCTTCTTCATTCCACACCATGGACTTAGGAACAAACAAGAAAATCATTATTTACCAGAATTTTATAAGAATAAGTGTGAAAATGTGATATGCAATATGCAAATTGGAGACTAATCACACCCCCACACTTATCTTTTGCTCGTCTCGAGTAAAACAGAAAAACTAATTAAGAAAATTATTATACCACTTTCGCAGGTGACATGATTGCACTTAGCGTATACAACAAGCCGTTAAACCTCTAAGTTTCCCCTAGAGGAGGAGTTTTGTCTCCTGAGGGTTTTCAGCGGATTGCACCCACAAAATCCATAAAAAAATTATATGTTAGTATTTTGAAAACGCATTTTGAAATAAAGAGAGGTGTTGAAATATTTTTGCAGAAAATTAAAGCGATCCATGGTCATAAGTTAATCAGAAATTATTCTTTCTTAAACTATGTCTAAATACAAAATCTTGTTATAAATTAAATGTAAGAATTTAAAATTGAATCGATTCTTTGATCTTTCATAAAACTCTTAGAAAAATATGCACTTTGTGAACTGTGAAGATTTTTCGGATATTGACTCTAACTTTAATGCCATTTATTTGTATATATTTATTTTTTCTTAGTTTTATTAGGCTTTCTTATTTACCCGGGTAGTGAACCTTTAACCGGTGACTCCCAAACCAGACGATTTTAGGACACCAGATGAGAAAACATCCCTCAGGTTTAAGAACTCGAGTAAATAAGGCCACAAAATTGAAGGAGATTATTTTATTTTTGTTCACTGTTTTAGGCATGGATAATCATACTTCCTGAGGCATAATTACCCAGCTTCAATAAGTGATTTTATCATTATTTTTTTATTTTTATGGTATTTTCAGTCTTTGTTTCAATCTCAAAAAATTGTATAAGTGTGAAGTGCATATATCTAAGGCAAAAATTCAAGATCTAATTATCTTTTCAATCTTACTTCCTTATCCTAAAATTTAAACAAGATTTATTATTTTGACTCAATTTTAAAATTCATAATTTTAGGTCTTCCTAATTTCTAAGATAATCTTAATTTTCTTAAAAATAAATCAAAACTATTTATCTTATTTCAAAAAGTTTTATAAAAAGAAAAGAAAAGAGTTTTTATAAAAATTTAGAAATTTTCTAAAAAGAAGTGTAAAAGAAAGAAAGTTTAAAACAACCTACGTTAGTAAACCTTCCCCCACACTTATCTCATGCATTGTCCTCAATGCATCGTGAATGTGTATATACATGAAATAAATAGAAAGGAAAGAAAAATTATCTCATGGTAGTGATTCCGGCGGTAGTCTGATTGGGCCAAGTATTGCTACCTAATCAAGATAATATGGTGGCTCACAGAATCCACCTTTATTGACCTCTTTTCTATTTACATATTTACAATCTCCAATATTAATAGGATCATGCAAGATCCTATCATGAAAATTATTCTCTTTACATGACCAATCTTGAAAGATCATCACTGAGTCATTCTGGTCAATACCTTAGTCCAACAATAGAATGTGGTTTTGTAGAATGAATGATTTGGGCTTCGAATGAAAAGTTCGAGAATTAATACTAACTCAGAAAAATCAACTTTGGGTTTGAGAGTCGGTTTAGATTCAAGAGTTAAGTCCAAATCAAAGAATTTAATTTCATATTCTATTTCCATCAATGAAATGTGACTATCCAAAAGAAGTGGTTCAATTTCAAAATCTCTGGATATAGGAATCAATGTTTGCTCGGAAATGGGTCCAACTTGGGTAAGGATGCCGGAGTCAACATAGATTCAAAGATTGAAATTGAATCGAAGAGTTGTTGGTCGGGTTCACATTCATATTCAAGTTCAATTTCATTGAAATGAAAACTTTCCAACTTGTCAATGTGTTGATATTGGTCAAGTTCAAGATTTTGTAGTAAAATTGAATTTTGGTCAAAGTCTTCAGGATTTCATGATTCTTAATTTTCATTAATATGATTAGAAGTATTAGGAATAGCCAAATATTAGATAAGGAGAGTTTCCTTATTCCTACACATGTTTTCCAATCGACTAAGTCTAGCTTTTATCATATTGAAAGTGAAGGTTCACCTAGAGGGGGGTGAATAGGTGATGGCTAATCTAATGGTCACTTAATGACAAATAATGCGGAAGTAAAAACTATTATGACCTAAACTAAACTCTTACACTAAACACCACGTATAACACAAGAGTGTTGCCGAATTTCCCGTGAAGGGCTCTGGACAAACTCCTCTAGATTCCCCTTGATAAGGTTGAGGTGCCGCGTTGGCTCTCTTGTTTAAATACAAGTGTTAGAAAACAACCCAAGCATATACAATATGAGCACACAAGTATATCATGCATATAAAGATAAACACAATAAAGACAAGCAAGATATAAACAAGAGATAGAGAGAGAGTGAGCAATCGCAAACACAAGGGATTTGTTTCGAGATTCGAGCACACTTGCTCTACATCCCCGCCTTCGACACACGAAAGATTTTCACTATGCTTGATCCTAATGGATCACTCCTCGGTGCCGCAACACCTACAAGCCCTCGGACTCTCTAGTCCCGTACACACCGCAAGCCCACCGGCTCGTCGAGGCCGCACCTCAAACAAGAGTTCGCACCCAAACCCGAAACACTGAGTCCCCACTAGGACCCGAAACAATGCGAACACACACGTCCGCCTCCTCAAAGTACAAAGTAGAACTTTGGTGATCACAACTCTTGATCACCTAAAATCCTCTCACAACAAACTCCCTATAGGGTAGATATAGCAATGGATAGCTCAAGTGTTGTGTGAGAAAACAAGGATGAGAGTGGAGGAGGAAAACTCAAAGAAAATCACTTTTACACTCTTGATAAAACTTTCCTTTTGATTGGAAAATTTGCTCTCAATTTTGTGGAGAAAACCTCTGAAAAGAGTAGGAAAAACTGGCTCTAAAAGTCTCCAAAAATCTTAATCAAAACAGCCCCCAAATGCCCCTTTATATAGAGTCTGGAAAATTAGCCGTTGGGGCCTGACAGGCCTGTCGGTCGACCGTCTGGCCGACCGGCCAACGGTCATATTTCAGACCGTTTGTGCCATCGGTCGACCGGTCGGTCGACCGAGCCAGGATACAGATAGCAAGTCTCTTTGTCCGGTCGACCGCCAGGTCGACCAGGGCCTTTCCAGAGAGCAGAGCTCTCTGGACGGTCGACCAGGTCGATCGGCCGGCCCTCCTGCCAGAACTGGCGTGCACGTCTGTGCACGTCGGTCGACTGGGTCGGTCGACCGGCTATAGCTAGGACAGAACACCTAGGGATTTAAAACTTGGTCTTTTTGATTGAAATAAAATCCCATAAAATATAGAAAAATCTACAAAAATTGTTTTACCAATATACTTTGATAAACAAACATGCTTGCACAAAATCAAGGCATGTTATAAATGATTTGGACTATTTTTGTAATATGGAAAAATTGGCTCAAATGAAAAATAGTATTTTTCAAAACTTATTTTTCTAAAACTTGTTTTTTCAAAACTTCTCCAAATACAAAAACAAGATATTTAAACTACTTTTAAAGCATAGTGTGTATGGATATGATCCACTACACAAACATGGTGAAATATCTATGTTTTTGACATTAAGCACTAAACATGATTTTGGATAAAAGATATGTAAACTTGAAAACCAAAATCCAAACATGTATTTTCTAAAATAGACAATCTTTTGTAAAAACAAAACTATCAAGAGTGTGTGTGTATGTGTACTTGAGCAATCCACCAACTACACTATCCTTTACATTTTAACTAAAAATAAAATCTTATAAAACAAACCTAGACACAAGTCTTCATCTTCTTGAAGTCTTCACTTGAAGCCTTCTCAACTTCTTGACTTGGTCCAAACACAATCCAATGGCTCTTGGATCAAACCGTGCTAGCTCCACAACTTGACTTTAAATCCTTTGTTGAAGCTATGCACCTACTAAGATCTTGATCATAAATCTGTCACTAATTAAACACAAGATCATTAGTACTATAACTACATGAGTTGATCATCATCAAAACTAGAGTGATGTGTCTTCGGGCCAACAGAAAGGATTGCTTTGGAATTGATCATGGATTTCGTACTCTTTTCTAAGTCGGTATATTCTTCTTGTTGTGGGACTTGAAAATAGAGTAAGGATCTTGCATTAGAAATCTTTAATGGGATTTTGAGTCTTCTAGATTTTGAATTCGTCACTCGAGTTACTCTAAGGCTTCCATTCTCTTTTCCCAGTCAATTGGTTCTTCTAATGGTTGTTCGAGAGGAGTATATGAAGTTGAATATTGATAAGGTGGTTGACCATATGACTCGGGAGAGTTGTGTCCCCACTGACTCTATAAAGAGTGGTGATTATTCCAGTTTTGTTCATAGTATTGGGACTGTGGCACATATTGAGTCGAATAAAACCAATCTGGCATACTTGGTTGGTTAGAGTTATGAAATGCCGGGTTGGTAATATTCGAGTCAAAAGAGGTCGGAGTGAAGTATGGATCACTATATGCATTGGAATAATTATAATTGTAATCTATAACACAAAGATGTTAGAAAAAAAAAAAAAGCAAACAAACAATCAAACAAAGAAAAAAATTTCAAAAACAAGCTTATACTAGGGTTGACCTAGACGACTCCTAACTGGTTAGACTGTCCACGAGGGGTATACTGTAGAAATTTGACCACAAATTAATCGGCCAGGTAGGGAAAAGACCAGTGGGAGGTATCCGTGCCGGAGCAATAGACCTAATTATGCCAAATCACTATTCTTCGAGATTTTGCCTCTCAATCCCAACCTTTGACACCGATTTAACAAGAGTCAAACTCTAACAATTTTTTTCCTTAGGTCAATCTCCTAAATGAGCCCGAGATGTCCCTAGGGGCCAACGTTTAGCAAGTTTTTATTTAGGCTTGGGTTGTGTGAGTGGGGAGATAGTTTTTACGCTAAGGGAGGGTAATGACTCCCCACCTTATGTTTTATTGGGATATACCCTTAAGTTTAATTCGTGCAAGTGTGCAATATAAATAAGAATGAACACATAAAGCGAGTAAATCACCCATGTGTTTGTCCTAACTATATGCAATGCACCTCGGTCTAGATCACAACAACAAAGAACAAAATAAAGTATATTGGAATGAAAATTAACACGTGCCTAGATGCAAATGTCTAAACCATTTTAAAATATCTAATTACTATATTTTAGTTCTTAAAATTATTATAGTGCACAGGTAATATAAACAGAAAAATAGCACCAGAAGATAGCAATATACAAAGATTTACCCAACCACACAAAATTTTTGAAGCACTTACTCTCTACTTTCTTGAACAGGGAGATGCAAGCAAGTGTGGACTACAATGCTAAAAATTTATCCTGCATACCAAAAATAAAGAAGAAAGTTAAAAAAATATGAGATCATTCCCATCCCTGGCAATAGCGCCAAAATTTGATCGGGGGGAACCGCGCACGAAAAGTGTATGTTTTGAAATCATGAATTAAAAGTGTGTGCTTTGGCTTCCTCGATACTTCTGTTATAGTATAGAGGCTAAATGGGTCGAATCCATAAGGACGGAAAGTGATAGAAGTTTTACCAGTCTATTCACATGTGCGTTAACGGTTCTTCTATGTTTTAAAGAACGAAAAGAAAAGAAACAAAGAATGAAAAGAGAAGGATATGGTGAAAACAAAAAAGTGGGAAACATAGAAAAGAATATATTTGTGATTTTTGGTATATTTCTAAAACAAGTAAAAAAGAAAAGAAAACTCATAGCTACTAACTACTAATGGCTCCACTAACCATGCTGACCTCTTAGTGATAGTTGCCTCACATGCATTCTTGGCCATCACTAGTCCTTGGTTCAAGAGTTTCAAAGCATGACCCATAAGATCACTTTCACATATAACTCAATAACAAGTGCAAACTACACTTAAACCATCAAAACTAAATAAGAGCAAGCATAAAATAAAGTAATGTTAGCTTGTCAGGGAGTTAGAATGTTAGAGTGTTAGAATCCATTATCATGAGCCATCAATGGCTCTTGCAAGAGCAAGGCCAAGTATAGGCTATTAGATTCATGTGGATTATCAAGTATGGAGTAAGCAAATTAGTGGTTAGTAGTCTGTTGCTAAGAGAGAAAAATAGCTAAGCATGTAAAAGAAGTTAGAGAGAAGAAAACAATAAGAGATAAAGAGAGAACCTTTTATAGAGTGTCACCCTCCATTACAAGCACTCTTGCTTCATCCTATGTACTACTCTCTTCTCTATTATATGATCTAAAAGAAATGAAAAATACAAAAGAGGAATAAGAAGAACAACTAATCTAAACTATCCTGAAAACTACATACATAGAAAAGAGACAACCCTAAAACTCTCCTTCAAACTCTTCTCTCATCAAAACTCTTTTCTCCCTGCTCTGCAGAATACTAGGCTTTTATGGGCAAAACCAGTGGTACAGGAGGGCCATACCCATGCGGGGTCAAGCGTCGAAGTATGATGCATGGCTCCACGACATGGCCGCATCCATGCTGCGGCCGCTCGTGCAGCACCCGCAGTGTGGGCCTTGTACCTGCAATATAGGTTTTGTTCTGATCTCTGGTTTCTTATTTTCTACTCTCTGCAACAGCAGAATGAGCTTTCAAAGTCAATGGCTCTATAAGGATCTAAAAATCACCAAGTAAATGAGATTTTTGATCTTCTTCTTCATTTCACACCATGGACCTAGGAACACACAAGAAAATCATTATTTATCAGAATTTTATAAAGAATAAGTGTGAAAATGTGATATGAAATATGCAATATTGGAGACTAGTCATTCAAGTTTAATAATTCCTTCGATTCGGGAGTATCAGCAATGACTTTCAACAAATGATAAAGTATAACTTTTCACTTTATTATATTATGTTATGTATGATTTTGTTATTTAAATTAAATAAGATGCTTTCTATTCTTCGCCAATTTTTTCAAGCACACCCAGTAAGATGAAGTGTCAACACTAGAATTTTCATGAGTTTGATGCTAGCTTAATTGTCTCTCATTCTTTTGTTCGACAAAAGGTCCATTCATATATAATAATGAAAATGAAGCGGGTATAGTTTAGTGGTAAAAGTGTGATTCGTTCGATTAATAACTTAAATAGTTAAGGGGTCCTTTGGTTTTTTTCATATTCTGGTCCCCAAAACTTTGTTTCTTAAAAATGGTTTAAACCTTTTTCTCTTAATAGCATATTTGAGGAAGAATATATGTTCTTACGATTTGTACCCAGAGGTTAATTCGAAATTGAATAAAAACGGGATTATGGAGTCGCGAAACGTAATTTTTTTTTTGAATTGGATCAAATCTGCCAATTGAATGAGTATGAGTAAAGGATCTATGGATGAAGATCCAAAACAAAAGTTTATTTTCAATCGTAATTAGATCATCAATTTTTATGTTGTAAAGGGAAAATTGAATCCAAATAGCTAGAAAATGATTGTTTTGGTTTACTAGAATCATCAGCATATTGTTTTAGCTCAGCGAAAACCAAATTCTTTTCCTCAGGATCCCTCGAGTAGAAATAAGGAACGAAGTAACTAGATTAGACGGATTTGGGCTAATCCCCTCCTCAAGAGGGATCATCTAAAAAGCGAGTAGCTTTGGGTGCATTCAACAAGAAAAGCTGATATAGATGTTATGGATCTCATTTTTTTTCTTTTTTTTCTTCTAGGAATACATCTATCTTCCATAAAGGAGCCGAATGAAGCCAAAATTTCATGTTCGGTTTTGAATTAGAGACGTTAAAACCGATCAATCAATGTTGACTATAACTCGTAGCCTTCCAATCTAACAATGCAGGTTCAATTCCTACTACCCATTGCATCTTCCTTATTCTACATGCATCATCCATTTGGATATGCATGCTTTTTTTATTACCTAAAAAATTTTCCGCTCTTTAAAAAGAGAAAGAGAGAATGTGAAAGAATAAAATAGAAATAAAAAGCGTCCATTGTCTAATGGATAGGACAGAGGTCTTCTAAACCTTTGGTATAGGTTCAAATCCTATTGGACACAATTTTTTTCCATCTATTTTTGAAAATGGCGATATCAAGGAACCCCTTTTGAATTATTCAAATCGGAAATAGTTCGCAATGATCTTATACTAAGAATAGAATTATAGTAATAAATTTATCACTTTTCCTCAAGTAGAAACAGTTTGATCTGTTCTTGAATAGCTTCCTTCAAAAGGGTTTCCGCTTCCTCAGTGAATGTCTTGGTAGAAGATATAATTTTTTGGAATTGAGGTTTATTCTTTTTTAAGTAGGTATGTAACTGAATGAGAAATTTCTTTACCTGTCCAATTTCGAACAAATCAAGAAATCATTTTGTTCTAATATAAAAGTAGCTACTTGTTCTTCCACCTTAAGAGGGTCTGATTGGGATTGTTTAAGAAACTCGCGCAATCATTGACCTCTTGCCAATTGATTCTGAGTAGCTTTAACAAGATCAGAAGCGAATTGGGCAAAGGCCTCTAACTCTGCGAATTGAGCTAGTTCCAATTTTAATTTGTCGGCTACTTGTTTCATGACTTTAATTTGAGCTGTGGATCCCACTCTGAAAATAGAAATACGTACATTAATAGCGGGTCGAATTCTCATATTGAATAGATCGGCGGATAGGAATAATTGTCCATCTATAATGAAAATTACATTAGTAGGAATATAAGCCGAAACGTCTCCAGATTGAGTCTCAACTATTAGTAAAGCAGTCATACTCCTTTCACCTAATTTGGAACCTAATTTAGCGGATTTTTTCCAAAAGGCGTGAATGCAAATGAAAAAACATCTCCTAGATAAGCCTCACGACCAGGGGGGCTTCTTAATAAAAGAGACATTTGGCAATAAGCTTATGCTTGTTTGGAGAGATCATCATAAATTATTGAAGTGTATTGTTCACGATACATAAAATTTCAGCCAAAGCTGCTCCTGTATAAGGAGCATAGTATTGAAATATACTAGGAGAATCTGCCATTTCAGCTACCACAATAGTGTATTCCATTGCCCCTCACTCTTGAAAAGTGGTCACTACCTGAACCACAGAAGATGCTTTTTGACCAATAGCTACATAAACACAGATTACATTTTTCCTTTTTTAATTGAGAATCGTATCTGTGGCTACTGTTGTTTTTCTGGTCTGTCTGTCCCTAATAATTAATTCTCGCTGACCACATCCTATAGGAATCATCAAATCAATAGCAATAAGTCCTGTTTGAAGAGGCTCATACATGGAGCATCTCAAAATAATACCTGGGGCAGGAGATTCAATTAACCAAGATTCAGAAGTGAAAATTTAACCTCTCCTATCAATAGGTTTAGCCAGAACATTTATAACACGCCCAAATAAGCCTCGCTCACCGGTATCTAAGCAATTCTTCCTGTTACTTTTACAGAACTTCCCTCTTGTATCATCAAACCGTTGCCATTAATACAACACCAATATTATTGGATTCCAAATTGAGAGCAATGCCTATTGTACCCTCTTCAAATTCTACTAATTCTGTAATATCCCCTAACTAATAATACTGTATTTCTACTCTTATTAATTTTATGCAGAATTAGTTATTATTATTGATTAATTTATTTTATACAGGTGTATAAATATATGTGTATACATATATTTAAGTGCATATGTTTTTGAATTGCAATTATACAAGTATATATATGTATTATATTTTATACATTATGATTAGCTTTATTATTATTATGTTATGGTTGGTGTTATTCTCAATTGATCTTCTTTTCCAATCCATCTACCCATGATCTAATTATTTAATAAACCATAACCCATTTATTCATATCCAAAAATAAAGTAAAATAAAATAAATAAATATAAATAGGTTAAACAAAATATAGTAATAATAATTATAAAATATAAATATATGCTTAAATTGTTTATTCCAAGTTTTGAACTCGTGTTCCTTTGTACCAAATTCTAATGCCTAAACCATGATGCCACATTGGCGTGTGGTTGAAAAGGAAAGCTAAATTATTTTAAATAACCTAAAGTCAAAAGTTTAAAATTTGAATCTCTAACTGAAAGATCTCAAGAGATATTTCGGGATCTCTTATCTTAACAACCTAGATTTTATCCTAACCAACTGATCCCTAAAAATCCTAACCTAATAGATTCTATCTCAATATATTACCGTAACCTTTATTCTGTTTCCTTACGAAAGAGAAAAAAAAGGAGAGCGCCACTGCTCTCGACCAAAGGCCGAGAGCAGTGCTGCGGCTGCACAGACCCAGCCGGGTCTGTGCAGCCGGGTCTGCACCCGACCCGGGTGCAGACCCGCACCCGGTTGCCAGGCCCAGTGGCCTGGGCAGCCACTGGGCCGAGCTCATATCAGCCCAGAGAAAAAAAAACTGTTGGGCTGCTCTCGGCCAGGCCCGAGAGCAAGCCCTGGGCCTGGCTCCATGGGCCAGGCTCAGGTCCAGAAAAAAAAGAAAAAAAAAGAAAAGAAAAGAAACAGAGCTGGGCCGCAACTGGCCCAGGCCCAGGAAAAGAAAAAGAAAAAAGAAATAAAGAAAAGGAAAAAGAGAATGAAAAGGAAAACTGGGCCTGGCCAATGGGCCAGGCCAGAAAACAGAAAGAAAGAAAGGAAAAGGAATAAATAGAAATTAATTCAGAAGCCCAATTTCAGAAGCCCAAATATTTGGTTTTCTAATTCATTTTTAGCCCGACCCAAATACAAAAACAGACCCGTTATGATTATTAATTGATTTTAGACTTAAATTAATTCAGAAAAATCTAGAAAAAAATCTGAAAAATTTCAGAAAAATTTCTATAAAATCAGAAACTGAAATGTGACTCTGTAAAATTATTTTTTTAGTCATATTACTTAGAATGACTTAAAATTAAAATATTTCTTATAATTATTATTTAAATTGGATGTAGATTATTGAGTTGATTTGCCACTTCTATATTCAGACCGTGACGATCTCAGCTGAGTGTTTTTTTTTGTTTACTCATTTAATATTTCAGTTTTATTTCACGTAATTGTTTTATCCTGTCTATTTCAATGAATATTATTTTACATTTAAATAATTGTTCAAACTCAATCATGTTTCATGCCTGTTAGTTACTAGTCAATGTCTACATGTATAAAATACAAAATAAATTGACTCGTGAATGTTTTATCTCTTTTAATAAATTTTGCATAATATTCTTGATCCTAGACATTATGATAAACTTAAGTAACCTCACTGATTATATATGATACCTACCTGATAAACATACTATTCAATGTTACTAGAAGTTATTAGGAAAATATATTGTTAGACCGTAACACTCGGTACAGTTCTATTCATCGTATACACGGTTACTGTTACCGTTCACCGTTACTGATATTGTTCACCGTGTATACGATCACTGTTACTGTACTATACCGTTACCGTCACCATGTCGTCCCAGTATTCTAGGTAATATGGACATTGACTGATTTAACTGAATAAAATAAATAATAATATAAATTGAACAACTTACACTGGGATTGGGGAAATTAATGGAGGAGACAGCGTCTGTATTTTGGGTGGACCTAGGATACAGGTTGCGCAGCCGAGATACGGTTCCACTGCAAGGTTCCGGGGGATGACTGACATCCCGTATTGTTCATATTGTCATTGTATTGACACATTGTTATTGTTATTGACTACCTAGCGGTAGGACCTGGTTCAGCGCCAGGTGATTGGGCCGTGGTTCCGGTATGTACGGAACCCACCTAAAGCATGGACAATGTCTCTTCCAGTAATTTCAATAACTTAGGACCCTGATTGACACGTGTGATAGGCATAGTATGGGATGCGTCTACTGCATGTGGCAATTGGTGTTCGCTGACATAATAAATGATAATAAATTGTTTATAGCATATTGTGACCGACTATAATCACATGACTGTATACATGATTGTAACCAGGACCAGATTATTATAACCAAGACCAGACTTGTGACCAGACTTGGATACCAGCCTAGTGACATGTGATAGGTTACCTATTGTGACATCAGTTGCTTGCTTACTATTGATCAGTTGTTGCCTATCTTTATTCGTGTTGTTATCATGTTTATTACAGTTCCGTTATTTATTTGTTATATGGTCTCTTATATCTGCAGTTGTTTTGATTACTATTTATGCACATTGTTTCTTCTGCACGAGCTCTTTCCCCTTTACACACACACTCACCATGGTCGCGTTCTGACGACCCTGGGTTTGCACGTCCAGATATTGGACGATTGTTTCTAATGTGCAGGAGTTCGATGAGACGGTACGCTTTGCGAGGAGCTTGGGTCCTCTCCCTTTTATTCTGGTATTCTTACCTCTTTTTATTCATGTTCCTATATTTTTCTTGATTCATGCATATCAGATTCACTCTCTATTCCAGTGCTTTTCATATGCTATCATTGTGTTAGACTTCATATGTATTATTGCAGTGATTGGTAGAGATTTATAACTTGTTCAGGTTAATTTAGGCTTAGCATGTATACGTGGGGTATTTTCCTATCGTATATACGTCGCCGACTCTCGTCGCGACTCCGTTTTCACGTATTTTGGGAAGCGGGGCGTGACAGGGTTTTTTGGTATCAGAGCCAGGTTTCGACGTAAAACGGACTTGATTCTTACCGATAACTGGAACGAGCTATAATTACACTGCAATATACATATACTATCCAATGACATTGACTCCACTTGGAAATTGACTGTCCTCCCTTTGAAAATTCATCCCTTTGAATCTTCCAATCTCTCTGATTGCATTTATTCTATCAGAGTAATCTTGATTCCTATTCTCCTTGTCTATTCTATTTTTCTGTTCTTGTCTTTTGAGAATTGTTCACTTCATGCTGAAGCTAGTAGCAGAGATCAGAGCGCGCAGCGGAATCGTGGTGTCCCAGCGAAGCGACGTGGAAGCTTGTTATTTTCCTGGAGTTGGATTATTTTTTTCATTCCCTACTTTATTGAAATTTCGAGGACGAAATTTTTAATAAGGTGGGTAGAGTGTAATATCCCCTAACTAATAATACTGTATTTCTACTCTTATTAATTTTATGCAGAATTAGTTATTATTATTGATTAATTTATTTTATACAGGTGTATAAATATATGTGTATACATATATTTAAGTGCATATGTTTTTGAATTGCAATTATACAAGTATATATATGTATTATATTTTATACATTATGATTAGCATTATTATTATTATGTTATGGTTGGTGTTATTCTCAATTGATCTTCTTTTCCAATCCATCTACCCATGATCTAATTATTTAATAAACCATAACCCATTTATTCATATCCAAAAATAAAGTAAAATAAAATAAATAAATATAAATAGGTTTAACAAAATATAGTAATAATAATTATAAAATATAAATATATGCTTAAATTGTTTATTCCAAGTTTTGAACTCGTGTTCCTTTGTACCAAATTCTAATGCCTAAACCATGATGCCACATTGGCGTGTGGTTGAAAAGGAAAGCTAAATTATTTTAAATAACCCAAAGTCAAAAGTTTAAAATTTGAATCTCTAACTGAAAGATCTCAAGAGATATTTCGGGATCTCTTATCTTAACAACCTAGATTTTATCCTAACCAACTGATCCCTAAAAATCCTAACCTAAAAGATTCTATCTCAATATATTACCGTAACCTTTATTCTGTTTCCTTACGACAGAAAAAAAAAAGGAGAGCGCCACTGCTCTCGGCCAAAGGCCGAGAGCAGTGCTGCGGCTGCACAGACCCAGCCGGGTCTGTGCATCCGGGTCTACACCCGACCCGGGTGCAGACCCGAACCCGGTTGCCAGGCCCAGTGGCCTGGGTAGCCACTGGGCCGAGCTCATATCAGCCCAGAGAAAAAAAAAACTGTTGGGCTGCTCTCGGCCAGGCCCGAGAGCAAGCCCTGGGCCTGGCTCCATGGGCTAGGCTCACGTCCAGAAAAAAAAGAAAAAAAAAGAAAAGAAACAGAGCTGGGCCGCAACTGGCCCAGGCCCAGGAAAAGAAAAAGAAAAAAAGAAATAAAGAAAAGGAAAAAGAGAATGAAAAGGAAAACTGGGCCTGGCCAATGGGCCAGGCCAGAAAACAGAAAGAAAGAAAGGAAAAGGAATAAATAGAAATTAATTCAGAAGCCCAATTTCAGAAGCCCAGTTACAGTTCAGCCCAAATATTTGGTTTTCTAATTCATTTTTAGCCCGACTCAAATACAAAAACAGACCCGTTATGATTATTAATTTATTTTAGACTTAAATTAATTCAGAAAAATCTAGAAAAAAATCAGAAAAATTTCAGAAAAATTTCTATAAAATCAGAAACTGAAATGTGACTCTGTAAAATTATTTTTTTAGTCATATCACTTAGAATGACTCAAAATTAAAATATTTCTTATAATTATTATTTAAATTGAATGTAGATTAATGAGTTGATTTGCCACTTCTATATTCAGACCGTGACGATCTCAGGTGAGTGTTTTTTTTTGTTTATTCATTTAATATTTCAGTTTTATTTCACGTAATTATTTTATCCTGTCTATTTCAATGAATATTATTTTACATTTAAATAATTGTTCAAACTCAATCATGTTTCATGCCTGTTAGTTACTAGTCAATGTCTACATGTATAAAATACAAAATAAATTGACTCGTGAATGTTTTATCTCTTTTAATAAATTTTGCATAATATTCTTGATCCTAGACATTATGATAAACTTAAGTAACCTCACTGATTATATATGATACCTACCTGATAAACATACTGTTCAATGTTACTAGAAGTTATTAGGAAAATATATTGTTAGACCGTAACACTCGGTACAGTTCTATTCATCGTATACACGGTTACTGTTACCGTTCACCGTTACTGATATTGTTCACCGTGTATACGATCACTGTTACTGTACTATACCGTTACCGTCACCACGTCGTCCCAGTATTCTAGGTAATATGGACATTGACTGATTTAACTGAATAGAATAAATAATAATGTAAATTGAACAACTTACACTGGGATTGGGGAAATTAATGGAGGAGACAGCGTCTGTATTTTGGGTGGACCTAGGATACAGGTTGCGCAGCCGAGATACGGTTCCACTGCAGGGTTCCAGGGGATGACTGACATCCCGTATTGTTCATATTGTCATTGTATTGACACATTGTTATTGTTATTGACTACCTAGCGGTAGGACCTGGTTCAGCGCCAGGTGATTGGGCCGTGGTTCCGGGTATGTACGGAACCCACCTAAAGCATGGACAATGTCTCTTCCACTAATTTCAATAACTTAGGACCCTGATTGACACGTGTGGTAGGCGTAGTATGGGATGCGTCTACTGCATGTGGCAATTGGTGTTCGCTGACATAATAAATGATAATAAATTGTTTATAGCATATTGTGACCGACTATAATCACATGACTGTATACATGATTGTAACCAGGACCAGATTATTATAACCAAGACCAGACTTGTGACCAGACTTGGATACCAGCCTAGTGACATGTGATAGGTTACCTATTGTGACATCAGTTGCTTGCTTACTATTGATCAGTTGTTGCCTATCTTTATTCGTGTTGTTATCATGTTTATTACAGTTCCGTTATTTATTTGTTATATGGTCTCTTATATCTGCAGTTGTTTTGATTACTATTTATGCACATTGTTTCTTCTGCACGAGCTCTTTCCCCTTTACACACACACTCACTATGGTCGTGTTCTGACGACCCTGGGTTTGCACGTCCAGATATTGGACGATTGTTTCTAATGTGCAGGAGTTCGATGAGACGGTACGCTTTGCGAGGAGCTTGGGTCCTCTCCCTTTTATTCTGGTATTCTTACCTCTTTTTATTCCTGTTCCTATATTTTTCTTGATTCATGCATATCAGATTCACTCTCTATTCCAGTGCTTTTCATATGCTATCATTGTGTTAGACTTCATATGTATTATTGCAGTGATTGGTAGAGATTTATAACTTGTTCAGGTTAATTTAGGCTTAGCGTGTATCCGTGGGGTATTTTCCTCGCGTATATACGTCGCCGACTCTCGTCGCGACTCCGTTTCCACGTATTTTGGGAAGCGGGGCGGGACAAATTCACCTGCCATTACATCATCAAGATCATGAATACGAGCAATGTCGTCGCCTACTTGAAGTATGGTAGCGGTATTCACAACATTTACTTCTCTATTATATTGTTCAATACGTTCACGGATAATATTGCTAATTTTGTCAGCTCGGAGAGTTACCATTAGTGTCTTTTTTTTTCTTTTTCGGTAACAAAGGGGAAAAATAATACCTAAACTCTAAACTTCAAAGTAGAAGGGCAAATCTGTAATTTCTTCCATGGCCCCGAGGATTCCAGTATTAGTATTGATTGTACGGAAATGTAACTCGCTATCCAAATAACTATTCATAGTTCCTAGAGCCCCCTGTAAGGCTTGTTGGAAAACTTATTGTTGGACTTGATTAATCACTCTTTGTTATTCAAAATGGAGGGTTTCATTTTTGTAATTTTCTAATTGTTCCAAACTATCAAAAGTAGCAATAATCAAATTGGCTTTTTCTCGTTCTATCTCAGAATATCCATTCATTCGATACTCATCTGCTTCCATTTTCACTTTCCTTAAATGAGCGCGGGCTCGTTCGAGCTACTCAATGGCCCCTCTACGTAATCCTTTCGAATTTCAAATAGTACTCAAATTCTCTGTTTTCGATTATCTAATAAATCATTTAATGAAAGTAGATTATCTTACCATTAATTTCACAACATCCATGATATTTTCCTGAACCAAACATGAATCTTTTGATGCATTTGGTGTTGGAAAGAGAGGATATTACCAAGGAATTGACAGGATTGCCAAGTGTTGTCGAAGATCGCCAAGGAAGTCGATGACGAAAGGCAAATGGAAACAGCAGCAGCAGCAGAAAAACAGGCAGGTCGGTCGACCGGCCCGGTCGACCGACATGCACAGCATGCACAGGGTTCATAGGCGGTCGACCGGCAGGTCGACCGCAATTCCCTGACTGTAAGTGCCAAACTCTCTGTTAAATTCGGCCGACCGACCGGTCGGCCGGGGGTATATGTCGGTCGGCCGGCCAGTCGACCGACAGTCGGGTTTGGGCGAAAATCTGCTGCTCCGCAAATCTAGGTATTTAAGCCTAATGTTGATTTTTAGGGTTTTGTACCTGCGAAAAAGGATTAGCTAGAGCTCTCTTGCATTCAAAGAGGCTGTTAACTATTGTAATCATCTTCCTAGTAATTAATCTCTCCATTGGATTGCCCCGAGGACGTAGGCATTGAGGCCGAACCTCATTAAATCGTGTGTTTGTGATTTGTGTCTTCTTCTTGTGTTATTTGGGTGTTCTTTGTGCTTGGAGATTTGTGAGATTCTCTGTTGGTTGTTGTCATCGGCGCACAACAATTGGTATCAGAGCCATGCCCCGAACTTAGTCGTGTGTGTGGGTGATATTCGACGATGTATAGATCCCCCAATGGCGCAAAGGCGCAATGGGCCTGCCCACCCCACTGGCACAAAAGGCGCAATAGGCCCCTGTGAAGCTAATGTTTGGCTCTCGAGAAATTTGACAGTGGTCCTCGTAAAGGAGTGACCGACTGCAGTTGGTACTTCACATAAGGCGTGCTCTCCTCCCACGCAGTGAAGAGTTGGATCTCGATGGAGCATTTGATCTTCCGGTGCAAAGATAGTTGAGCTTGCAGGGAGACTCTTTGTTCGAGGGGGGATTGTTGGGATTTGGGTCGAACAAATAGTCCCACATCGGCTAGACGTGGGGATGGTCTTGGGTTTATAAGGATTTGGGCAACTCCACCTAAAAGGCTAGTCTTTTGGGATGGAGCCCCGAGTCCTTCAATTGGTATCAGAGCCATGCCCCGAACTTAGTCATGTGTGTGGGTGATGTTTGACGATGTATAGACCCCCCAATGGCGCAAAGGCGCAATGGGCCTGCCCACCCCACTGGCGCAAAAGGTGCAATAGGCCCCTGTGAAGCTAATGTTTGGCTCTCGAGAAATTTGGCAGTGGTCCTCGTAAAGGAGTGACCGACTGCAGTTGGTACTTCACATAAGGCGTGCTCTCCTCCCACGCAGTGAAGAGTTGGATCTCGATGGAGCATTTGATCTTCCGGTGCGAAGATAGTTGAGCTTGCAGGGAGACTCTTTGTTCGAGGGGGATTGTTGGGATTTGGGTCGAACAAATAGTCCCACATCGGCTAGACGTGGGGATGGTCTTGGGAATATAAGGATTTGGGCAACTCCACCTAAAAGACTAGTCTTTTGGAATGGAGCCCCGAGTCCTTCAAGTGGTATTAGAGCTTCCAGGTTGCGCTTGGGATTTCTGAGGATTCGAAGGGCTCGAGATTGGATCCGGTGGAGATTGTGTGTCGATCTCAGATCGGAGGTATTGGTGTTCGTGGAGATCGTGTGTCGATCTCAGAAGGACACAAGGAGGGCTCGTTGATTCTGTGGTGAAGTAGATCCGGAGAGAAACTTGATCTAGGGTTTCAAGGGACAGGTAAAAATCCAATTTTTATCTGAGTAGAGATCTATTTCAAGTTGGTTGTTCTGCCGCATAGATAGAGAATCAGGGAAAATCTCAATGGCAGAAGAAATTGCATCTGTTAAGACAATGAACTCTCACCCAAGGATTGAAGTTGTTAAGTTCAATGGCACTAATAACTTCGGTATGTGGAGATGCGAGGTTATGGATGCGCTGAATGCATCAAATCTCGAAGACACTCTCTTATTGGAGAGGAAGAAGAACACAACCACTGATGAGGAGTGGGCGAAGATGAACAGGTCGGCATGTGGCTTGATACGTTCATGCTTGTCACAAGACATAAAATATCTTGTGCAACAAGAGACGTCAGCGAAGCATCTGTGGGAAACCCTTGAGAAGAAATACCTGACGAAGAGTGTTGAGTCCAGGTTGCAGCTTAAGAGTAAGCTGTATCAGTTTCGAATGAAGAAGGGGAGCACAGTGAATGAGCACATCAACCGATATACAAAGCTTATTACAGATTTGATAAACGTGGATGTCGTGGTAGAAGAGGAAGACAAGGCGGTCATTCTCCTGAACTCACTCCCACCGGAGAAGTATGAGACATTCACTATGACGTTTATCAATGGTAGGCAGACTTTGGACTACCATGAGGTGTCATCTGCACTGATAAGTTATGAGACAAGGAAGAAGGAGAGACACCCTTCTCAGTCAAGCTCATCGGCGGAGGCATTGGAAGTAAGAGGCAGGGGTCATCGAGGAAGGGCAAGAAGGTTAGAGGAAGATCAAAGTCCAGGCCGGGCTTCAGAGATCTCAAGAGAAATCAGTGCGCTTTCTGTAGAGAGATTGGGCACTGGAAGGTAGACTGTCCAAAGTTCAAGAGAAAGAAGAAAGAATCAAAGTCTGAAGCAAATCTCGCAAAAGTGGTAAAAACTGCAAGCAGAAAATCACAGGCAGATGGATCAGATTCAGATTCTTCAGTGTTCTCTTTTTCTGTTACTACTCCCGTCATAGGCTACTCGGGTGAAAACGAGTGGATCTTGGACACAGGTGCAACATATCATGTATGTCCTAATCGAGACTGGTTTACCAGTTTTGAGAAGTTGGAGGGGTGTTCGGTCGTCATGGGCGATGATCATCCGTGCATCATGGAAGGTGTTGGCACTATTCCAATCAGGATGTTTGATGGGATGGTGAGGGAGCTGAAAGAAGTGAGGTTTGTACCTCAGTTGAAGAAGAACTTGATTTCTGTAGGAGCTTTGGAATCATTGGGCCTTGGAGTGTCTATTAAGGAGGGAGTTCTTAAAATGACAAAGGGTTCCATGGTGGTGTTGAAGGCTGATCGCCAGAACAACTTGTACTACTTGAAGGGTAGTACGGTGACAGGGTAGGTGGCAGCTTCTACCAGTCAAAAGGAAGATTCAACCCGGCTGTGGCACATGAGGCTGGGACATGCAGGGGAAAAATCATTGCAAGCTCTTGTGAGGAAAGGGTTGCTAAAGGGTGCCGAGACCTGCAAGTTGGATCTCTGTGAACATTGTATCATCGGCAAGAAGACCAAGGTGAAGTTTGGCACAGCTTCACACTGCACAGAGGGTATTCTTGACTATGTTCACACGGATGTATGGGGACCTAGCAAGACTGCATCGATTGGAGGTAACCACTATTTTGTGTCGTTCATCGATGACTATTCTAGGCGCTGTTGGGTGTACACTATGCGACACAAAGATGAAGTCCTAGAACTGTTCGTGAAGTGGAAGGCTAATCTGGAGAGAAGCACGGGAAGGAAGGTCAAGGTCCTCTGTTCTGATAATGGAGGAGAGTACAAATCAGATCCTTTCCTACATCTATGCCTTGACGAGGGCATAGAGAGACACTTCACGGTAAGAGAGACTCCGCAACAAAATGGGGTGGCTGAGAGGATGAACCGAACTTTACTAGAGAAGGTTCGGTGTATGTTATCCAATGCAGGACTGCCAAAGAAGTTTTGGGCTGAAGCTTTGGCGTATGCATGCCACCTCGTCAATAGGTTGCCGTCGTCTGTAATAGGGGGGAAGACTCCTCTTGAAGCTTGGTCAGGGAAAGCTGCTGGGGACTATGATTTGCTACAGGTCTTCGGATGTCCAGCCTACTACCATGTCAGAGAAGACAAGTTGGATCCAAGGGCAAAGAAAGGGGTGTTCATTGGCTTCAAGCGAGAAACTAAAGGGTTCAAGATTTGGGACCAAAAGGACAACAAGTTCATACTCAGCAGGGATGTCACGTTTGATGAGGCTTCTTTGATGAAGCCTACGGTCTCTCAGCAGGTGGAGACCAGCAAGACCAAGGAGCTATTGCAGCAGGTGGAGATTGATGCAGATCCACCATCTCTAGAGGATTCAGTATTCGTTCGGATCATTCCTGAGGTGACACAGGGTGGTGATCGAGCAGTTGAAGAAGATGCTGAAGATGTTGAAGAGGGTCAGAAGCAGGTCATGGGTACTGTTCCAGATCCTACTGCAGTTGAAAGACCACGAAGGAACACTAGGAGACCAGGCTGGCTCACCACTGATATGGTCGTCGCGTATGCACTTCCAGTTGTTGAGGAGGCTATTCCATCTACCTTCAGAGAAGCTGAGATCAGTTCGGAAGCAAGGATGTGGAAAGAGGCCATGAATGAAGAGATGCAATCTCTCTACAAGAACAACACATGGGAACTCACCAAGTTGCCCAAGGGGAAGAAGGCCATAGGATTCAAGTGGGTGTTTGCTAAGAAGCAAGGATCTCTCTAAGAAGATGCAGTGCGCTATAAGGCAAGGTTGGTGGCTAAAGGCTACGCTCAGAAGGAAGGAATTGACTATAACGAGGTGTTCTCCCCGGTAGTTAAACACTCGTCAATTCGGATTCTATTGGCCTTGGTTGCACAAAATGAGTTGGACCTTGACCAACTTGATGTGAAGACCACCTTTCTCCGTGAGGAGGAGATCTATATGACACAGCCCACAGGTTACAAAACTGCAGGGAAGGAAGAGTTAGTATGCAAGGTAAAGAAGTCGCTGTACGGATTGAAGCAGTCTCCTAGACAGTGGTACAAGCGATTTGATAGCTTCATCAGGAAGAAGAAGTACACACGTAGCCATTATGATCCATGTGTGTACTACAACAAGCTACCATCAGGTGAATATATCTATCTACTTCTTTATGTAGATGATATGTTGATTGCATCGAGGTCGAGATCTGCTATTGATTCTCTGAAGAAAGTTCTATCATCAGAGTTTGAGATGAAGGACCTGGGCGAAGCAAGGAAAGTATTGGGCATGGAGATCACTAGAGACAGGAGAGCTGGCAGGGTAAGTCTGACTCAGAAGGACTATTTGGAGAAGGTACTGTAGAGGTTTAATATCAGCAAGGATACTAAGTTTGTTAGTACACCTATGGCGCCACACTTCAAATTGTCAGCAAACATGTCTGCAGGGAGTGTTCAAGAGCATGAGTATATGTCTCACGTTCCATATACCAGTGCGGTGGGTAGCTTGATGTACGCTATGGTGTGTACGAGGCCAGATCTATCACAGGCAGTTTCCATGGTGAGTCGATATATGCATGATCCGGGACAGGGTCATTGGGAAGCTGTGAAATGGATCCTAAGATACATCAAGGGAACAGTTGATGTAGGCCTAGTATTTGAGAAGGACAACACTGGAAAGCAAGATACATAGGGTATGTGGATTCAGACTATGCAGGGGACCTTGACAAACGCCGGTCGACGACGGATATGTCTTTACATTCTCACAGGCACCGGTGAGTTGGCGCTCCACACTTCAGTCTACCGTCGCGTTGTCGACCACAGAGGCTGAGTATATGGCTATGACAGAGGCCATGAAGGAGGCAATCTGGCTTCAGGGGTTGCTTGATGACTTGGGCGTGGAACAGGATATGTTGAAGATAAACTGTGACAGCATGAGTGCCATATACTTGGCAAGGAACCAGGTCTATCATGCAAGGACGAAGCATATTGATGTCAGGTACCATTTTGTTCGGGAGATTCTAGAGGAAGGTGACATCGACTTGTTGAAGATTCACACTTCGGAGAATCCGGCCGATATGCTTACGAAGGTGGTGTCAGGAGTGAAGTTTGCACACTGCAAAGATTTGCTCCATGTCCTTCAGGTGATTTGAGCTTGCTGAAGCTCATTTGGGTGAACTACGGACGGCTTGATCCCATGGGCAGGGGTACGTAGGCAACCATGTAGGTGCAGCCGCTATCGAGTCGGTGTTCGGCTCAGATTTGGGAATCTTCACCGAGGTGGAGAATTGTTGGAAAGAGAGGATATTACCAAGGAATTGACAGGATTGCCGAGTGTTGTCGAAAATCGCCAAGGAAGTCGATGACGAAAGGCAAATGGAAACAGCAGTAGCAGCAGAAAAACAGGCAGGTCGGTCGACCGGCCTGGTCGACCGACATGCACAGCATGCACAAGGTTCGTAGGCGGTCGACCGGCAGGTCGACCGCAATTCTCTGACTGTAAGTGCCAAACTCTCTGTTAAATTCGGCCGACCGACCGGTCGGCCGGGGGTGTATGTCGGTCGGCCGGCCGGTCGACCGACAGTCGGGTTTGGGCAAAAATCTGCTGCTCCGCAAATCTGGGTATTTAAGCCTAATGTTGATTTCTAGGTTTTGTACCTGCGAAAAAGGATTAGCTATAGCTCTCTTGCATTCAAAAAGGCTGCTAACTATTGTAATCATCTTCCTAGTAATTAATCTCTCCATTAGATTGCCCCGATGACGTAGGCATTGAGGCCGAACCTCGTTAAATCGTGTGTTTGTGATTTGTGTCTTCTTCTTGTGTTATTTAGGTGTTCTTTGTGCTTGGAGACTTGTGAGATTCTCTATTGGTTGTTGTCATCGGTGCACAACATTTGGCTCTCACGCTCCATTTTGATTTTGTGAGCATTCCCATATCTTTTTTTATGTAATGAGCCATCCACTCTACTTTTGTTTGTATTCAAACATAGCAAACCAATACAAGACCAGAATAGTAGGAGGACTCTTCTGACCAGACAAAAAATCTATAATTATCAGCAAAGTTGTTATTTTATTTGTTCTTTTTGATTATTTATATATTTTCAATTTTTATTTTATTTCCTTTTTCATTCAAATCCAAAAATTCCTTTTTTTATACATAGGTTGTCGATTCGGCATTAGATAGTATTGGATAATAAAGGGACAAGATGCCCTTTCTTTATTCTAGTAAATAGTTCAAATCATTTTATCGATATGAGTGTTCTAGATCAAAAAAATTACCAACTAATCTTTTTTAAACCATTTCGGTACTAACGTAGTGGTTGAAAGAGTGCCATGTTGTGCCAAACTTCAAACAGTTTAGCTTTCACCATGTTAATGGTCTCACATTATTGGTTGATAGAGAATCAAAGTTTACTTACCATTGAATAACGAAATGCTATGGTGATTACATATGATTTATGAATTTACTAAGAAGGAATTCGTTGAGATTATGCATTTTTTATGATTCATTCTATACTGCAAAAATAGAATATAAAATAAAAATAACATAAAAGAAGTGCGGTCAGTTGGGTCCAAACTATTCTTGAAATATACGACTCGCACACACTTTCTTTCCCAAAAAAAACAATACACCAAGCACTACACTTAAATTTATTAGATTTGTTGCTAAAATATCGGTATTAAACCCGAAACTCCCAGTGTATGGCCAACGGTCTAAGAAAACGAAAGAATTGGTTAAAATTTTCATGCGCTTTCCTCTTATATATAGGACTTGCCCTTTTTTTGATCGATTTCTTTTTCCCCCTTAATTTCCCATTTTTTAAGGGAGTAGATTCAATTTACTTATTGAATTTGAGAATTACAAAATTTCTTATTTTTTTTCCTTTTTTTTGGAGTTTCCGGTAAGATAGTTATAAAGTTAGGTACTAAGGTCTCATGTCAATTGCAAATATCTTCTTTGTTCAAACACTTCTCAAAAGAAAAGTCAAAATTCCATCGTATTAAACTAAGGACAGGAAGGAAGAAAGCGAGCGAATATACTAATTCCTTATTCTCAAATCAGTCCTTCTCGGGGTATTGTTGCAACAAATACATAATTATAGGAGTAAAGTATTAATATAAACAAAAGCAAACGGCAACGAGTTGATAAAATAAGGAAAAAGTACGTTATGTACTTTTTTACATTTTCATTCGAGGATTAAATTAAACAAAAGAATTCGCAGATCAAAGCGCTAATGCCACGATCAGTCCATAAATTGTTAAAGCTTCCATAAAAGCTAGACTAAGCAATAAAGTATCTCGTATATCTCCTTTTGCTTCTGGTTGTCTCACAACACCTTCTACGACTTGGCCTGCAGCAGCACCTTGACCAACTCCAGATCCAATAGAAGCAAGCCCTACGGCCAATCCATCAGCAATAACGGAAGCGGCAGAAATCAGTGGATTCATGATGATAGATTTCTTGCACCAAAAAAAATGGTTAATAATACAATCAACCAATGAATTATTATTTATTTGATCACTAAAATCTATGGAGTCAAAGTAACAAAAACTTCAAATAAAAAAAATAATATAATATAGATTAGATAGGAATAACCCTATATAACTAGTATATATCTAATATCACATATACATTTATTTTTTTCATAACGTAAACCACCCGCATTTTATATTGAATTAGATTCTAGAATAATTTTTCGAAAGATATACATGGGTTGTGGCTGGGCTTATAGGCATTCCATATATCTAGTATGACACCCTTAACCCATCCACCATTTCGAATTTTTTTACATATATCTTTCTTCCTACAACTCTAGTCGCGTGTGTATGTGTGTTTCCATCTATTATGTTCCTCAACCAAGAACCAAGTAGATTATATGCATTGCCTCGATTAGAATAAGTTAAAAAAAATACTATTTCGAAAACTAATCAATGATGACCCTCCATGGATTCCCCTACATAAGCCGCAGTTAAAGTTGCAAAAATAAGAGCTTGAATACCACTTGTAAATAATTCAAGAAACATGACAGATATAGGAACAACTAAATGTACTAAAGAAACAAGTGCAGCAACTACTGATTCATCAACCAATATATTCTTAAAAAGTTGAAAACTAAGAGATAAAGGTTTTGTGAATCTTCTAGGATGTTAATTGGTAAAAGGATTGGAGTTGATTGAATGTATTTTCCGAAATAGCTCAATCCCTTTTTGGTAAGACCCGCAAAAAAATATGCACTGACGTGAGTAAAGCTAAAGCAACAGTAGTATTTATATCATTCGTAGGGGCGGCTAACTCCCCATGAGGTAACTGTATGATTTTCCAAGTTAAAAGAGCACCTAACCAATTAGAAACAAAAATAAATAGGACCATAGTTCCAATAAAGGGAACCCAAGAACCATATTCTTCTCCAATCTGAGTTTTGCTCAAGTGTCGAATAAATTCAAGGACATATTCGAAGAAATTCTGACCATTGGTTGAAATAGTTTGTGGATTCCGAACAAGTAGGATCACTGAACCTAATAAGATAGCAATTACGACCCAAGAAGTGATAACTACTTGGGTATGAATTTGTCAACCTCCTATTTGCCAATATAAATATTGGCCTACTTCTACACATGATATATCGTATAACCCTTTGAGTGTTTTAATTGGAACATGGTATAACATTCATATTATCCTCTGGCAGAAATTGAACTTAAAAAAAAGAATTATTTTGATTCAACCATTTATTTCTCAACTCATCCACTTTCATCATTAATCATATATTTAGGATACCAAAAAATCACATAACATAATATCAATATCCCATTTTATCTCTTTTTAAAAATGCAAGACAAGAATAGTAACCAATCCAATAAAATAAATTAAAATAATTAACTAATCTTATTAATCATAATCATAACATAATCATAATCAACAACTTCTTATATAGCTAGAACAACCCTCACAAATTGCGGATGCTAATTTGTTAAGAAACAATTGGATTGAATCTATAGCATCATCGTTGGCTGGAATCGAAATATCTGCGAGATCTGGGTAACAATTTGTATCGATTAAACAAATCGTGAAATTCCCAAAATGGCACATTCTCGAAAAGTCGTATATTCTTCTTGCTGATCGATGATGATTACAATATTGGGCAACCCCGTCATATATTTGATCCACCCTGATATGTTTGCAAAGTAGATAATTTTCTCTTCAACATTGTTGCATCTCTTTAAGGGAGACAGTTGAGTTTTTTCATCTTTTGTTCTGCTCTTAAGTCTCTAAACTTATGAAATCTCATTTCCGTAGTGGACTAATTCATTAACATACCACCGAGTCATTTTCTATTAACATAATGACATCGAGCCCTTATTACAGCCGATGCTACAAAATCTGCTGCTTTATTTTTGGTGCCAACGATTAAGAAGCTTTTTCCTCGACTTGCTGCATCAAAAACTAAATCACAGGCTTCTGATAAAAAATGAGCAGTTCTAGTAAGATTTATAATATGAATACCTTTACGCTTTCCAGAGATATAAGGGGCCATTCTATGATTCCATTTCTTAGTACCATGATCAAAATGAACTCTTGCTTCCATCATCTCTTCAAATGGATGTTCCAATATCTTCTTGTCATTTTTCCCACCTTTTCTCTTTTTTTAATAAATAAATAATTGTTCATACGGAACTTTCTACCGGGATTGCCCATTGATACACAGCCCAAAACATTAATCTTTATTATTACTTACTAAATTTTATTTATTACCAAATCAATAACTAGAAAATAACTAGAAAGTAATTTAAAGAATAAATCTTTCCTTAGGAATTATGAATTCGCGTAAATAATTTTTCTAGTGTGTCGTGGAAATTGCTTGGGGCACAATAACACAAAAATTGTCTATGATGTAACAAAATATCTCCCATTTCCAACTCGAATAGATTTTTCTTTTTGATTTCCAAATGAATGTTTTTGTCTTGCCTTTAATGGTGCACTGATTTTTGAGTCCCAACGATAGAGATAATACCCCATAGAATAACATTTTCTTTCAAAACCCTTCAACCAATCAATACGACCCTGTAGAGCAACTTTTGCTAAAACTCTAATAGTTTCTTGAAAACTTGCTTCGGATATGAAACTTTGAGTATTCAGAGATGCCCTCGTTATTCCCAATAAAATGCCCGATAACAGATGCTTCGTCTAAAGCACGCCCTGCTCGTTCCGCTCGCAACAATCTGATTAATTCTCCAGGTAAAAAAATATTAGACATTCCTTCTTCTAAAACCAACACTTTTGATGTTACTTGTCGTACAATAATCTCTATATGTCTATTATGGATTTGTACCCCCGGGATCGATAAACTTTTGGATCTTATTAACCAAAGAGATACGACTTTGGGCTATGGTTAGCTCAGCACCAATTAAGAATCTCCATGGAATTCCAAGAATTCTTAGTATACGCTCGTTCCAACCTTCAACTCTCCTTTCAAGGTTCATTGATATTAAACCAATCGAGCAAACTTCTAAGATTTGTTCCACTTTTGGAAGACCTTGCGTTATGTCACCAGATCGAAAATTTTCATATATAAATGTAACTAATGTATCTCCTTCAAAAAGGATTTCACCATAACGTCCATGAAAAGTTGCCCCTGGAGTCGCCAAATAGGGCTTAGCAGATCTTATAATTAAGGAATCAAATGAACATTTAAATTTGACCAGAATTTTTTTATGTGTGATCCATATTTAAATAGACATATTTTCACAAATAAATTGTCCAATGCTAATTATTGTGGATGTCACTTCACAATAATTGTAATATAGAAAGCACCAATTCAAATGGAATGGATTCAAAATGATATTATTGCATGGACTAGGATTATAAACCCTCCTATTTTCATCTATTAAACAGTATTTAAGTACTTCAAGTACTTGAAAGTCTGCTATAAATTGTCAAGTAGTTAATATTTGTTTAACACAATCTGATTATGAGTTATTAAATGGTAAGATGAATAAATTTCACTATTTTAGGTACCATAGTACCTAAGGCACCCAACAAATCCCTAATTGGAGTTATAGAATTTGACTCTTTTATCACATTGTTATATTTCGAACCGTTGAATGGACCAACTCGAGAACTATTGAATGATGACAAAATTATCAAAGATTGGCATTCCTCATTTCGATTCAGCAACGTACCGACAGTTTCTTGATGCTGGGTAACTAATGGAATCTTCTGTTTGAAATAGAAAGGATTGATATTGGTGCGATCTAATCCATTACCGGAAATTAATCCTGAACCCGCCGTGTCATACCTTTTTCCAATATATGAAATAGTAGACTTGACTAACTCAATTCATATGAAATCGCTTAGCCTACGTGGCGCACACCTGGCATGAAGAGGTGGGTTTTGCTAATATTTTTTGAGAGGATTTATTTTTTAAAAAAAATTTGTCCTATGTTTTCATAACTACTTAGTACGAAAGACAAGAAAATTTTGAAATCGTCTAAATCATACAAAATCTGAGCGTTAAACTACTCAAGCTAGACACATTAAGCCGAAGACATTCCATCTCCTAAATAACACAATACACAGTACATCTTAGTGCATGCATGAAAGTGGAGACTGACTTCCCCATGAAGGAGAAAAGCCTCTCATCAAACGAAGCATAAAGGAACTAACGTTCAATAAGCTTACCATCATCCAGTCCAAGCATAGGCAACGAGATATAACAGACGATTACGGTTAACTTTGTTCTGAACTGGCGAATACATGGCTATTGTTATCGCTGGTACCGCCAACAAAGCTAAAAGCATAGAGGAGATATGCATGGAAAATGAACATTAAAACTGCTTTCAGCGGATCATATACACAGGACAAAATTTGCATTAGCGAAACCGAACCATATACGATTGACTGCTGCCACAAAGTCTCCATCAAATAATCCAAGTAATGTCCAACCACAATTCTCTTCACATAATATGTCCAGATACATGTTTGAAGCTCCTTCAACCGGCTTGGCCATCTCAACAGTATATGCAAATTTACGGATCCTTGAGAACTCGATTAGTCGGTTAGCATCTTCTGACTCGTCGAACTTCACAAACGCTGCCAACAAAATTTCAGTGACAGTTGCTGATACAGACATTACACATAATAAAACAAACCACCATAACAACATTCTTGTGGCTCCAAATACTCCGATTCTCAGACCAAACCCTTTCCAACTGCCAACATGAAATCACCCTTTGCTGAAGACTCTTACTCTATGTCTCTAGCATTTAGCCCCTGGGAAGAATTTGACACACATCACTCAAGAGTGCCCTTGGTCACAGGTAACGCTGTCCAAACACCAGACCCAAACGACGTCCGAAATTCATCTAAAGATCTGAAATTTCATTTTGACCATTGACAACACCTACTGCATAAATATAACTGAGGGGTCAGAAACATTCAGAAACTTCTCCGCGGAATTGATATAATAGAACAATCAATAAATATCAATTCCTGGGAAAGAACATGGCATGGCAAATGATAAATTTGAAAAGCAAGAATATAACTTTTCCAATTACAATCCTACTAGCAATGCTAACAGCTTCTTAGTTGACTGCTTAAAAGGAAACTTGTGCCTATCAAATGTTGGACATATTTTGAGTTTGGAGAGAGAACTTGAGTTTCTCTCTTATTTGTCTTTGAGTTTAGTCCCACATTAGATAGGGGATGGGAGGTTGGGTAGTATATATACTAACTCCTCTCATGCCTATTGTTATGAGTGTTGGGCTATATGTCACATCCCCACATGTGTGCGCGCCCGCCGACCCGAACCAGGCCGGGGCGGATTCAGGTGGCACACGCCCACGACCTGCAAAGACGAAAGCGCAGCTGAACTCCGATAATCTATAAATATAACTTCTCGCAGTTCAATCAGTTACCTGAATTCTATAGAATTCTGTCTCCCTCCTCCAAAATTCTGCTTCGGTTGTTTGGTGATTTCTCCGGAGATTCTTTTACATACGTACGGGTCGTCTGGGCGCTCGAGATCTACCGGAGCTTTTACCGCTAGAAGAGGAGCAATGTTTTAAATATCGGATATCGGCGATATACCGATCGGCAAAATTATATACCGGATCCTGAATACCGGGTGATATATCGCGATATGGTACTAAATACTGGTTGATATATCAATAGTCAATACATATAAGACATTATTAAAAGAAATAAGTTATTATCCAAATATCATATAAAAACATCATTGAAATACCACAATGAACATAAAATAAAATAAAACGATCTCTCAAGCAAATAACAATAATAAGTATCCAAATAAGTAACTATATCGGTTGATATATCATATATTTCATCTCGGATATCAGCCGATATATCGGCCACATGGCGATATATCGGCCCATATTGGTCCAAAACGATATCCGGTAAATTTTTGCACTTATCGTATCGTTTTGAATAAAATACCGATATATCGACCGACATACCGATATACCGGCTGATATTTAAAACAATGAAGAGGAGGTCCTTTTGAGGTCTGGACGAGGGGCCGGTCATCTATCTTTTAAGGCAGTACTTTTACACGATATCACCCTAGGCCAGCAAATTAAACTTTTCTTTTAATTGTTTTACGTTAATTGCATGCTTAGGACAAGTAATTAATTTGAATAAAATTTATGTTTTAATTTGTTGCATGATTTAAAATTGAAATTTTAAAAATCTGTTATATACCCAACAATCTAGAAGAAAGAGTTTATCTGATTATTTTCATACAATTGAATTTAGGAAATTATTTCATGCAATATAATTACATGTCTGTTTCATGTAATTGATAATTTTCATGCACGTAGAAGTTTCATGCAATAGATAATTTTTTATGCAAATAGAAAATTGTCCCTGCAAGTAAAGATAATTATTTAAAAATCTTAAAAAGAAAAATTGCTTTCTTACAATTTAACATTTAGATCTTACAGTTAAATTTGTGTTCTTACAGTTTAAAATTGTCCCTTCAAATTTTCATTTATCCATAAAGATTTGCATTAAATCATTTCATTACAAAATTGTTGTAATAGATCTTTCTAAACGATTTAGATCTTATCATAACATGCTGTTGTAAGTTATCCTCTCGTAAGATTTCTTAAAATCTGATCTGATTCTAATCTTTTTTAATTTCTTACAAAGGAAAAACTATTTGTTCCAATTATTACAAGGCCAAATCTTTCAATATAAGATCCTAGAAAATCTTAATAACTTTATTCATTACAAATCTATATTTATTAATTATTACAAGGCCAAATCTTTTTATTACAAATTTTATTCAAATTGTTTTCATTAACAATATTTTAATTATTCTGTTACGAAAGAAAACTCTTTACGAGATAATTTAAATTATTTAAATCTTCGAGATAATTTAAATTATTTAAATCTTGTCTTATTTTAAAAAAATACATATATTATTAACTCTTGTTACAAGATTTGACATGCATGCATCAATTTAATTAACTACTTCCTGCAATAAAAATTGTCTAATTTTCTGCTATTTGTTCTAAGGATTATTTATTCGTCCAAGTCAATTATTAATTAATTCTTGTTAGTCTATTCCTAAAATTTAATTGGAATAACATTTTGAAATTATTATTGTTATAATTTTGAATTAGGAAAATTAAAAGAACAAGTCTATATCTTGTTATATCTTGCTTGAATTATTTGGCTCATAATTAAAGAAAGACTATACATTTTTTATTCTGCAAACTTTAATCTAAAAGCTATCAAATATAAACTAAATTCTGACATTATCAAATAATTTTGAAATAAAGAATTTAGGTAGCACCATATCGTCACTATGGCCAACCATGATCACTCCAAGGGTGTCAAACTGGGGAAATTCTCCGGTACATACTTTAAGAGATGGGCAAACCAGAAGAAGAACTGGTTAATCACTTTATGTCTCATATCAGCCATAGATGACATCATTCCTGCACCTCCTAAATCTTCATCTGTTGGATCTTCTCCTGTTGAAACTCCTCTTACAACTTCCTCCTCATACATCTATTTGAAACCTGAGAAAATTGACTATCATTGATTCCATAGGATTCTTAGTGCACTCTCTGATAATCTATATGGCATTTATTATGAATATAAGAGTGCTAAAAAACTATAGACAGCTCTCGAGAATGAATATGGCCTCGATGATGCTGGAATCGAAAGATACACCTCCTCCTCGTTCAATAAATTCATGATGACTGATAGTAAACCAATCAATGATCAACTTCATGAATTTCAAGATTACATCCGACATCTTCAATCAAACGGAAATCAATTCTCCGATGATAACAAAGTGTCTTGTCTTATTGACAAACTCCCTCCTTCCTGGTCAACTTTTGCTGGAGACACAAGACCTTACCACTAACTGCTATATCTTCCGAAGATATCAAGCACACTTTTGATTCCATGACCTCGAAACAGTTCGTTACTACCACTATGAAACTCAAAAGCGCCAACTATCTTCTCTGGGCTCAATTCTTCCGTCTCTTTGTCGGCTCGTAGAAGAATATGAAGCATCGTACAGAAGACCCTCGAGCAAAGGGTATGAGTACCTATGATTATTGGTGGCTAGTGACTGTAGCGTGATGATGTGGCTACTCAACATTATGGAAGAGAAAATCGATGCTATTGTCATGTTTTTTAAAACTGACAAAGATCTATGGGATACTTTGAAGGAGAAAGAGATGTATTCCAAAAAGTAGAATATTTCTCGTGTTGCTGATCTGTATGAGAAGGTATTCTCACTACAACAGGATGGTCATTCTCTATCTGACTACACCTTTGAGTTGAGGACTCTCGTTGAATTGGATTTCTATTAGCCCCTTGTACTAGATTTGAAGGTGCTTCAACAATATCCTGATAAGCTAGCATTGGCTAAATTTCATTCTTGGTAGATAGCTCTTTAGGCAACCAAGTTCGAGAAAAGATTCTTTGTGGATATACAATTCAGTCTCTCCCACTGCCTCGAGTTCGTCGTGTTTCTTCTGGTATTGAGAAGTCTGTTATAGTAGCTGGAGGTCGTGACAGAGGTGGAGGACGTGGACACAGTTGTGTTCGCCATTTAAAGGGAGGACGTGAATGCGGAGATAAGGGTCCATGTCATTATTCTCACTGTAGTAGAAATAATCATACATCAAATAAGTGTTGGGACAAATTTGGTAAATGTGATGCTGACACTTCGACTTCATTCACTCAAGTGCAACCTCTTCCATTGTTGCTTCTATTAATGACTATAAGGTTTCCTTCAATTACAGACTGCTTAGGCATCCCAGTTAGCTAATACTACATCGCATGGATCTTCTTCAGGTACAAGTGCATTTATTCTCCATCTGACAAGCTTTGGATGATAGATTCAGGGGCTTCCACTCACATGATCGGTATCAAAGAAAAATTCTACCATTTCTTATCTAGATAATATTCCTCACGTTAATTTTGTTGATAGTACACGTCACCCTAATTTAGCTGCTATTTCTCCTTCTGTTACTCAACTACAATGACATCATAGATTGAGGCATATTTTCTTACAAAAGTGAAAAAGAACTACCTATTAAGTCCTTTATTACTACTTTAGAATGTGAGTCTTGTAAGTTAAGAAAACATTATCGTGCTTCTTACTCTAGTCGTGTTAAACATTTTCGTGCTTCCTACTCTAGTCGTGTTAATAATAGTGGTCTCTAGTTTGTGCTGATCCAGAATCTACAGTTGTTGATCCTGATCCTCCTTATTCAGTCTACTATTGATCCTCCGCTTCCTACTGCTGAGATGGATACTTCTACTTCTTACTTAGATCTTCCTATTATACATCGAAAGGGTAAAGAATCTTGTACTCAACATCCTATTCCAATTATGTTTCCTATGATCACCTTAAACTACTATCTCGTTAGATTGACAAGTCTGCTTCTTCTGTTTCTATACTTAAATCTTATCAGGAAGCCCTAATGTACCCAAAATGGAAGTAAGCCATGGATGAAAAGATGAATGCTCTCATCTCACGTTAGACTTGAGATCTTGTACCTACTTTATTTAGACTACATATACTCAGTTCTCATTGAGTGTTTGCTATCAAGCATCATCCAGATGGCACCGTGTACATATATAAAGCTCATCTAGTTACTTGAGGTTTTACTCAGACTTTTGGTGTGGATTATATGGAGACATTCTCTCATGTGACTTGTCCCAACTCCATTCGTGTCTTGTTTGCTGACTGTCAACCACCAATGGTCGATATTTCAGCTGATGTGAAAAATGTCTTCTTGTATGGTAATTTTGGAAAGGTCTATATGAAACCTCGAATAAATTATAATGCAGAATTTTGATTAAAAAAACATTGTGAATGATTAAATCTCTCAAGTCTTTTTAGGAGTGAAAATCTTAATTACCCCTTTATTCTTTTCTAAACCCTAACCCTAATTCTTCTCTCTTCTCCTTCCCCAAATTATTGTCGCCAACTCCCCAGTCCTTGATCTCCTCTCTCCTCCTCCCGCAGTACACTATTCCCTCTCTTCCCCACAAGCTGTCAAAGTCAAATCCCGATCCCCTTCCCCTTCTCACTCGTCGCTGGCTCACTGCCTCCTCCGGCTCCGCCACGACCGCCACCAATCGCGCCCAGTTTTTCACTCTCCCGCTGCTACTTCAGCCCTCCCACGTCGTGCCACTGAGACCATCGCCCATCTTCCTTTCCTTCTCCTCTGCCCTGTTGCCTACACTCTTTCGCGCTCCTCATCATCCTCCTCGTCCCGTCGACCTCTTCAACCCGTCACGTTATCGTGTCGCCTCCTCACCTGTGTTGCCTCCTCCCTGCCCTCTCCCTCACCTGTGTCGTTACCCTCCCCTCCAAGTGTGGTTGTTGCTGCTGATTTGAATCCAATTGGGGTTCTCAACGACACGCGACCCGTTTGTAACAGTACAAAACCTAGATCCACAAACAGTGCAGACCCGATCTGCAGTTCATAGCAGACCCGGATCCAATTGTCCAGACCCATTTAAAGAATAGACCCACTAACAGTTTTGGTTTTTTGGCTTTTCTCAGCTATTCGAAGCCCGATTCAAGCCGTTCTCGAGGCGTCTAAACTCGTAAAGGACAGAGCTATGCATCAGCAAGACACTGAGGTCGACGTGATCCTTAGTAGATATTTTTTTTAGACACATTTATTTGAGTCGTAATATACTTCTCTAGTATTTTATCAATTTGCTACCGCCACAAATAATAGTGAGATTGTGAGAATCAGTTACCCTTGTAGTTGTTGGTCGTTAATATTGTTGGTACAATTGTTGCCATCACAACTAATTATTTGTACAAACTTCAGCACTTACATTTCTTGTTTAAATTCATTTATCAATACAAGTTTGAATTATCTTCCTACCCATGATCGTAATTTTGATGAAATATTGCAAATTTTAGCTACATCACTTATTTGTGTCTTGCACACATACACGATTCACATCAATGCTTCATAGATGATAAGTGTGCCACGTCATCTTTGCATCCTCTTGCCTTTGTCGTAGTCACGCCATTTTCATCACATCTCTCGCGCTTCCATCATCAGATCCATCACCCGATCGCATCCATCGCCCGATCCCACCGCCACTTCATCATCTCCCGCCACCATGACATGTCTGTCGCCGCCGCAACAGCTCCATCACGACATCTCCGCCACTGACCTCCTCTCCATCACATCATCTCCCGCCACGTCCTCCCACCACGTCCTCTCCATCATCTCCCGCCGCCATGTCATTCTCGTCGCTGCCACATCATCGAGGTCTGCCTCCAATGATGATTTGATATTCGGTTCGAGGTTCTGATATGGTATTTTGATGAAAGTGTTGAACTTTTTTTTTTGATGTAGTAGAGAGTTGCTGTCTATTTTCTGAGGATTCTTTTTCCAAGTTCGCATGTTTCATGATGGCCGAAATCGAGACAAAGGCGAGCGAGTATAGTGCGGCTCAGACGAGAATTTTTTAGATAGTTTCAGGTAGGATTATAGACCAAAAACTTAATGGGAATATTACCTACAGTCAAAGCGAGTAATTCAGATTTATGTGGTTGACCATGAGAAACCTAGTCATTAGTTAGCGACCCTCCTACTCTAATGACCGATGCTTGGACACTTGAGGGTAGCAACATACTACATAAGGTACTGATCATGATGGAGCCCAAGATTCAGGACTTGGTCCTTCATTGCGTGCAGTGCTCTAAAAATTGGTTTCATTATTCATACGGTCCAACACTGAATAATGATTAATCGAATTAATTGAAAATTATCAGAGATTAATCAAAATTAAATATTTTAACATATTTAATTATATTTATACACTACACATAAATATATACAGTTAATTGTTGAAAATACCTAAATGTTATACAAGACAATATCTAAATGTGAAGTTACAAACCATGAAACAATGAACAACAAGACAAAATGAATAATAGTAAAAAAGAAAAAGTAAGAGAACTTATCTCTTTGCACTAGTAACCCAAGATTTCAAATTTTGCAACATAAATATAAATCAAAAAACTTACCTGCAAAATAAGATAAATAAAAAAATTAGTCAATTTATTAATCAAAATAATAAGCTTTAAAGAATGATGGAGAAAGATTGCTAAATAAATTAATTTGATCCCATAGATGAACATTATGGCAAGATCAATAGCCTAGCAGATGAGCTTCGTTAAATATTTTGATCACGTCTGATGTGTAGCAGACGCAGAACCAGTGAAACCAATTTATGGTACTGACCTACTTGGGTACCCTCGATCCTGTTTATTTTTCAGCTAGGCCTCAGATTATGAGAAGCTCTGTTGTGAGCTCTCTACATGGTTCAAAGTCATGATCTCGGACGCCGACTCGGCGGGCACCGAGACGGGTCGATCTGGGCATCTCGGATCGGACTAGGGTAATACGCGTAAAACGCTATATAGAAAGCTCAAAAAATTCTGAAAGAATCACCACAAATTCTAAAAAAAATGTAGACATCAATATTCATGTATTACATATCCAAAAATCTGAAATGTGATAGACAAAGTGAGTAAGAGGAAAGGGAGAGAGAAAAACAAAGAAACGGAGAGAGAAATAGATAGAGAAAGAGAGAAAAATAGACAGATGCAGAGGAGATAGAGCGGGTGAGAGGGGGAGAGAAACAAAGATAGGGAGAAGAAATAGACAAAAAGAGACTGAGAGATGAAAAGGGAGAGACACCTGGGATCGATGGCGGCTCGTCGGAGGTCAGAGGTCGCAGTTCGACGGATCGGGGTCCAGATCTGGATCTGGGATCGTTAGCAAAGTAGGTATTTTTTTCCTTTTCCTCTTTTATAACCGAGAATATTCACGTTCAGAGTGAACAACGATTGTTCGAATCGGCCAGGACGCAAATTTGACTCGGCTAACTCGGCCGAGTCAGACCGAGTCACAGGCCGAATGTTCGCCGAGTTGACCAACTCTGAGTGGGTAACACTGACTCAGGTATCGGACTCGTCTCGAAACAAGTCGATAGTCTTCGAAACGTGGCTCTCAACCGGAGATATCAGTTTCTAAAGGTCGCTCCAGCGGTATCACCTGACACTGCTACAACAGTCTAAGATCAATCTGCCCTAGAAGCTCAAGGGAGGCAGACTGAGGGACGAGAAGACCACTGGTGGCTGATGAGGAGGCCGTGCTGACATGAAGGTCGAGAAGGCTACAATGGTGGACGTTTTGGCGACCGCGGTGGTACTAGGGGCGAACGACGTCCTCGAGGAGAACGAGGAGATGGCTATGTGATCTATTATTACTATTGCAAAAAGACAGACCATATGAAGTATCAATTGCCCCTTCTAAAGGGAAAACTAGCTAGAGGTGCACTTATCTCTGCCGCTCTCCCAGATGATGAGCAATTGCGACGTTAGTTTGAGCAGTTTCAAATATTCCAACAGCAACAAGACATATGAACTCAGTTTTCCTCTTTCTCTGTCATTCTAACTCAAACAGGTACTCATATATCTTGTCTTATATCGTCTATATCACATACTTGGATTATAGAATTAGGGGCGAATGATTACATGACTAAAAACCAAGAAATTAAATCCTCTTTTACTCTTGCCTCCATCTATGTATTAATAGCAGATGGCTCCCGCACACCCATTCTGTTGGCCCAGAGGCCGTCCACTCTAGTTTTGATGATGATTAACTCATGTAGTTATGTTTACTAATAATCTTGTGATATTTAGTTTCAGATACTTAACAAGATATTAGTAGGTGATTAGCTTCAACAAAGGTATTTTGGAGCTTTCACATGGTGATTCAAGTGCCCGAGCGTCAAAGTTCATATCTAGCACTCGTTGGAGTCAAGCTCGTGGATCACATTTGGATCGAGTCGACTTGGAGACGGCGCTCTACAAGAAGACCTCGGTACAATATTTAGTTTATAGTTTAGATCCATTTGTTAAAGATTAGATAGTGTGGTATGTTCAAGTTCACAACACACGCTTGTTTTAAGTTTCATGTTTTGGTTTTCGGTTTTTGATTTAAACCGTCTTGGTTTTCATGAATAGATAGAATCAACAAGTTTACATGGTTTAATGTATATTAGATTTGTTCTATATACATGTATGCTTCAACTATTTAAACAAACTTAGTTTGATAGTCTATTTCATGAGTTTGGTGTTTTGGTATTTTAACAAAACTTATTTTTGATTTTTAAAGTCAAAAACATTGATATATATCTTTATATGTACATTGGATTATATCCATATACTACATGCCTAAATGTTGTTTCATGTCATGTTTTTGTATTTGGATGAGTTTTGGACAAACGCATATTCAATTCAAAAATCCAAGTTTTGGAAAATACGAGTTTTGGTTTTTGGCAAAATTTTCATAACACAAAAAGAGTTCAAAATGTGTGTAACTTGGTTTGATTTTTACTCAAATAAGTTTGTATTTCAAAGAGAATATAAGAACTTATTTTTGTAGATTTTTAGAGATTTAATGAGATTTATTTGACAAATAAAAACACAGTTTTCAAATCCCTCATTTAGTCTGTCAGGCCCTGTCGGTCAACCGACCAGTCGATCAGACGTGCACACAAACGTGCACAAGGCCATTTGGTTTGGCCGGTCGACCGTGCGGTCGACCGACTGTAGTATCCTTACTCTCGCGTAAGGACGGTCGACCGGGCGGTCGACCGGAAGTTGGTAACGGTCAAATTTCGACCTTTGGCCGGTCGACCGGCCGGTCGACCGGATGGTCAAATCTGACCATAATTGCTGCCAATGGCTAGTTTTTTCAAATGGCTATAAAATGGGTTTTCTCTTAATAGTTTTTAACAAGTTTTTGGAGAGCTTATTTTCTGACCTTACTAGTGTGTTTGCAGCAATTAAAAAGAAGTTTTGGGCTCTAAAGTTAACACTTGATTTGGTGTTTTTCTAAGGTTTAGAAAATCAAAGAAAAAAATTTTAGAAAAGTGTTTTTGATTCAACTTCTTCATCCTTATTTCTAGTTTTTCTCAAGGATTTTTTTTGAATATTTATTTTCCATTCCTTTAGTTTTTCTCACACTTGAGCTTATTATTCTATCCTATCTATTAGGATCTTTGTTTTGTGAGAAAGAATTGGTTTGTAGTCTTTTAATCACTAAGTTGTAAACCCTCCTACTTTGTGTTATCCCTCTTGGGTAGAGGTTGATTTTGGAGTGGTGGCTTTGTGCCCTATCCCTCTAGTGAGAGGTTGATTGGTTGTTGGCTTTGTGCCCATCCCTCATTTGTGAGGTTGATTGAGTTTTGTGGTGGCTTTGTGCCTAACCTCTAAGTATAGAGGTTGTGTTTGTAGAGAGAGTTGTGTACTCCCGTTATTGTATTACCCCAAATCCTCAGTGGAGGTTCCCTGTGTGGACAAGTTAGTAGAAATCCTTCTGTGTGAAGGAGGGGACGTAGAGCTGGGTGCTCGAACCTCGAAACATATCCGTGTGTTAGCGATTGATCCATTGACTCTCTAACTCTCTTTACTTTGAGTATTGCATCATATTGTCATATCATATATATGCTTGTGTTGCTTGTGTGTGCCTCCCTTGTGTTTAACCACGAGAGCTTCATATAGCACCTCAACTCTTATTCAGAGAAATCAAGAGGAGTTAGTCCAGAGCTCTTCACCAGAAATTCAGCTACACTTGTTGGTTACATTAAGTGTGTTGCAATTAAGTTTTTAATTTTCGTTCATTAGATTAGCCGTACACCTATTCACCCCCCTCTAGGTGTACTTTCACATTCATGGTATTAGCACTGCAGCTACCACCTCTACCCTTTCTTTATCGTATGTTTTCTATTTACCTCGTTTTTCTTTCAATCTATTATCAGTGAGTAAGATTACTAATATATTAAATTGTACAATGACATTTTTCCGACACATTGTGTATTTTACGAGCTTGGGACGAAGAAGACGATGACACAGGACATATGCGGAACGGACTATATGAGCTAGCATTGGCATCTGATCAGGTGGCATGCATTAGCACTTCACCAGCATTTGACTACCACTGTCGGCTAGGTCACCCTTCTTTACATGTACTAAAACTTCGTGTTCCCTCTTTTTGTTAGGTTTCATCCTTAGAGTGTGAGTTCTGTCAGCTAGAGAAACGCTATCGTGTGTCTTACCCTAGTGGGGTCAATAAGAGAGTTGATAAGCTATTTGAATTGGTTCATTCAAATGTATAGGGTCCATGTCCAATAACATCAAACTGAGTTTTAGAAATTTTATCAGCTTTGTGGATGATTATTCTCGAGTTATATAGATGTATCCATTAAAATCTCGCTCTGATGTATTTTTCACATTTAAAGTTTTCAATTCATAAGTAAAGAATCAATTTAATTCTAACATTAAAATTTTGAGATCTGATAATGCTAAAGAATATCTGAACAAGTTTAGTCAGTTTTTAAAACAAAATGAAATCTTGCATTCTTGCATCAATCCTCTTGGTTTACACTCAGCAAAATGGGGTAGTTGAACATAAGAATAAATACCTTTTTGACATTACTAGGACTCTATTATTTCATAGATAGATACCAAAAGAATTTGAAGTGAGGCCATTTTGTTGCTTATTACTGATAAATCGAATGCTATCATCTGTATTGCAAAATAGGCTCTCATATTTCATCATGTACCACAATATTGATTTGTTCACTTTGCCTCCAAAGATCTTTGGGTCTCTCTGGCTTGTTTATAATCATAGTCCTAATAAGACAGTTGATTCTAGGTCTCTTAAATGAATTTCTCTTGGCTACTCTAGCACTCTAAAAGGTTATAAATATTTTTGCTCATCTATAGGCCGATATATCTTGTCTGTAGATGTAACTCTTTAGTCTAAACGTGAGATTTTCATATCTTTCTTTTTCTACACCAGAGGATGGCTATGATTACATGTTCTATTAGGAGATATTACTCAATAGTGATGGGTCAACATCTGAAAATGTGACTGGTAAAGATCCACTTTGATTTCAAGATCTGATTCAGATCTATACATGATGAACAGCTCCAGCTCTTATGCCAGCGCCAGACTCAGTACCAAGTCCTGCTTAAGAATCAAGTGAGAATATCATTGCACAATTACCTAGTACTTCTACTAGTGATAATCTTCCCATTGCATTACAAAAAGGCAAACGTAATTGCTCAGCATCCTCTTTCTAATTTCATTTCTTATTCTCATTTATCACCCTCCTTTTGTTCATTTATTTCTTCTTCGGACTCATGCTCAATTTTTAAAAATGTATCAGAAGCAATCTCTTCCAGATTGGACTCAGGCGAGGCATGAGGAGATGTCGGCTTCAGAGCAGAGTGAGACTTGAGACTTGGGAGCTGCTACCAGATCAGGGGGCTTCTTGAGAATGTTTGGAGGTACAGGAGATTGGTGGAGAACTGAACTACCTGACGGTGACCAGAATGTACCAGACCGGACATCACATTCACAGTCAGTGTAGTGAGTCAGTTTTTGTCAGCACCGAGTACTACCCACATAAAGGCAATGATGAGGATTTTGAAGTACCTGAAAAAAGCTTTAGGGAGAAGGCTTTCTCTATTAAGATCATGGACACACCAGAGTAGCAGGCTTCTCAAATGCAAACTGCGCAGAGTACATTTTTGATAGAAGATCAACCACAAGATATTATCGTTCTTGGAGGAAACCTTGTGTCATAAAAAGCATGAAGCAGAGTGTGATTTCTCGGTTCAATGCAAAGTGAGAGCACAGGGTGATGACAAATGTGACATTAGAGCTAGTCTGAATTAGAGATTTATTAACAGAGATTGGTTTTTCCAGAGTATCCCATGAGACTATACGGTGACAATAAGGCAACTATACACATTGCAGAAAATGTCGTGTTCCATGAAAGAACCAATCACATTGAGGTTGACTGTCATAATTTCAGAAGCTCGAGGAAAAGATCATTATGGCAAAGCATGTATCATCAGGACACCAGTTAGTAGATCTTCCTATCAAACCACTTAGTAGAACTCGGGTAGATTTTATTATGACAAATTGTGCATGGATGATATCTATATGCTCCATCTTGAAAGGGAGTGTTGAGAGAGAGAGAGAGAGAGAGAGAGAGAGAGAGAGATTATGTATTAGTTTAGTCCACATTATCTGTGAGACTAACTCACGAGGTATCCACATTGGATATTATATATAGACTAGAGTATGAAGTCTAGATCTCATCTCTTTCTCAATCTCTGATGCTACTCTACCATTACCAAATTAGGACTAAGCTCATTGCAACCACTTAGACATGCAGTGCAACCAACTGCACAGGGCTAAGCTCCTTTACATAAAAAGTCTACAGCTATATATCTAATGTTGAGTGTTACTAAGGTAGCCTTTGAAAACTAATTTTTCAAAATGAGAAACAATAAGTATTAGTGCTTCTAAGGAACTCCAACTAGAGCAAGTTGTGTGAGCATATAAAAGATTAAAAATAAAACTTTCACTGTATGTTCTATCCAGCAAGATAAAAAAGAAAAACCACAAATCATAAGGCCAAAACTTACATGCTTACCCTCTGATCGGGGAAATGGTCCATATACATTTCCTGTACTATCTACTTCACTTGACTTGGATTTCCAGGAGGGAATGGCCTTACGAGCAACATTCTGGTCAAAAAGAAAAGGAAAATGTCATAAAATGAGGCAGGAGGACCCTGATATATAAAAATACTGCAGATCATCAACAGAAGATAAATTGCAGTTGCAAGATTGGGTACAGTAATACCATATCATTTGGAGTATTATCCATCATGTCGAGATGCAAAGAATCAGTTCTACATGACTGCTTCATTTTGTGCAAAGATCCAATTCCACAACAAGAATTTATCATTAAACTGCCATGTTGTATTCCATTTCTGTCTTTTACATCCATATGGCTATGACCCCACGTGTATACAACATATTTCCTCAACTGCATGAAACAGATGGCGGACCAAAAATTTTCAAATATATTCGAAAATAATACTATTTAAATGTATATTTACCTTAGCCCAATGTTTCTGAGCACGTAGTCGGCTTCTTATATCTCGCATGACTTTATCCTCATTTCGCAGTTTTTTTATTCTGGCCTCACACTAAAACTGAGTTAGGTGGAAGAACAGTGGCATTGTAAAATGATATTTCCAACTGTCAGTTAAATAGCAATACACCATAAAAAACCAAAGCAGTTCACTTTCTAATTTGAGATATATAGCCATTAACAATTATTTAAAGATGTCAAGTAAAACTTCTAAGAATAAGTTCACCTGATAAAGAGCAACCATTTTCAGACTCTGGTTCAACATTGTGTGAAACCATGTAACAAAAGTATTTTACTAAGCCAACCGAATAGTTATAGTTTGAGTTCACACAAAAACCACAAAAAGACAATAAACATGAGATAAATATGGTTTATTGGTTTAATCAAGGTGCAATTCAGCAAAAATATAAAGGCCTCTATAGTTTTTTAGGTGTTTGAAAAAAATCTGTAAAACTTTGGTTTCAACAATTTAGGAAGTTAAATTAATTTTTATTTTATTAACAATATAGCTTTTCTCAAAAAATTACATACTTCGTGAATTGTATGATCAGATTTCAATGCTTTAGTGGCCCAATGGTTTGATCTGTAAATAACAACTTCGAGTATATTTCCTTGCATCTTTTACTCATTTCAAACCTTTTTACCGTGGAACATTTACTTGACAATAAGTGAGACTAGGAGTAGTCAATATGACGTCTAACTAAAATAAAGTTCTTCACCTACTATATATATATATATATATATATATATATATATATATATATATATATATATATATATATATATATATAGAAAGAGAGAGAGAGATAGACTTGTGTCCTTTCAAAAGATTTGAGCCTGAATCCTTCCAACTCAAATGCATCCCTCCGACATTCGAATACAAGATCCACTCCGTTGAAGTTGTTCTATATTATTTCAAGTATCTATAAACCAAAAATTAAGCGTTTTGAATATTTTTTACCCATCCATCAAGTGGCGCAAAATAGACGGCCTAAAGTAGTAAGTTAGTTAGATCTATATCTTTAGACATACAAATTCTCGATCCGGCCATTTGATTATGATCTAAACATTTAAAAATCCTTACAAACCAATTTTTTTAGGTTTCAAATGTTCTATACCGTTAAACTAACCAACTCACTATTTAGGCTATCTGTTTTTCTCCCACTTGATGCATAGGCAAAAAGTATTCAAACCACATGATTTTTGATTATAGACACTTGAAATAATATAGATCAATTTCAACGGAGTGAATCTTGTATTCGAATGTCGGAGGGTTGAATTTGAGTGGGAAGGATTCCGGCTCAAATCCTTTTGGAATGACACAAGTGCCTCTCTCTCTCTCTCTCTCTCTCTCTCTCTCTCTATATATATATATATATATATATATATATATATATATATATATATATATTCCGTTGAAGTTGATCTGCATTATTTCAAGTAACTAAAAAACAAAAATCTTGTATTTTGAATACTTTTTGCCCATCCATCAAATAGGTGCAAAATGGACGGTCAAAAATAGCATATTGCTTAGATATACGCCTTTAGACACAAATTCTCGATCCGACCAGGGCAAAGGCCTCTAATTCTGCGAATTGAGCTAGTTCCAATTTTAATTTGCCAGCTACTTGTTTCATGGCTTAATTTGAGCTGCTTTAACCTAAAAAGTACTTCGCCGGGTAATTAAATTATATTTATACTAAGTGTATCGTACACCCCACTTTCAAGAGGATTTAGGGCATGTCAAGTCCTGATAACGATCTTCGCTTCACATCAAATTAAACCATATGCAACACCACTTGTGCAGGCACTAGTCCTACATTTTGTCTCTGTGGACCGAAAAGATTCTTTTTTTATTGTTATTTCTTTATAAAGTCTTTTCTTGAAAAAATAATTTTCACGAATTTATTTGGTATACAAGAAAAAAGTTGTGGGCGAGGAGGGATTCGCACCCCCGACACCGTGGTTAGTAGCCACGTATTCTAATCCCCTGAGATACAGGCCCCACCCCGTCTCCACAGGATCTATTCCCGAAGTACCCTCAAAAAGGAACCTCTCCTCAGCCCGTTTCGGATTAAAAAGAGTGCATCTAAGCACTTAAAAACCCTCACACACCAATTTTTGCTAGATTTTAAATATTCTACACCGTTCAACTAACCAGCTCACTATTTCAGCCGTCCATTTTGTGCCAACTTGTTAGATGTGCAAAAAGTATTCAAATACATGATTTTTTACTTTTAGTTACTTGAAATAATGTAGATCAACTTCAAAGGAGTGGATCTTGCATTTGGATGTTGTAGAGTTGTATTTGTGTCCAAAAGGATTCGAGGCCAAATCCTTCCGACTCAAATACAACCCTGCGTCATCTGAATGTGCATTCTGTTGAAGTTGATATACATTATTTCATGTAACTAAAAATAAAAAATCATGTATTTTGAATACTTTTTTCTCATTCATCAAGTAGGCACAAAAATGAATGTCCTAAAATAGCATATTGCTTAGATCTACATCTTTAGACATAGAAATTCTCGATCCGACCATTTCATCATATGATGTAAATACTTAAAAACCGTCACACACTAACTTTTGTTAGATTTCAAATATTCTATACCGGTAAACTAACCTCGTTATTTCGATCGTCCATTTTACACCTATTTGATGTAAGGTTCCTTCCGGAATGATACAAGTGTGTGTGTGTAAGGATATGAGTCTGAATCCTTCCAACTCAAATGCAAACCCTCCGACATTCGAATACAAGATCCACTCTGTTGAAGTTGATCTATATTATTTCAAGTATCTATAAACCAAAAATCAAGTGTTTTGAATACTTTTTATCCATCCATCAAGTGACGCAAAATGGGCGGCCGAAAATAGTAAGTTGGTTAGATATGCCTTTAGACATACAAATTCTTAATCCGGTCATTTGATTATGATCTAAACATTTAAAAACCCCTACAAACTGATTTTTGTTAGGTTTCAAATGTTCTACACCGTTAAACTAACCTACTCACTATTTAGGCCGTTCATTGATGCAGGAGCAAAAAGTATTCAAAACACTTGATTTTTTATTTATAGATACTTAAAATAATATAGATTAACTTTAACGGAATGGATCTTGTATTCAAATGTCGGATGTTGGTATTTGAGTAGGAAGGATTCGGCCTCAAATCCTTTTGGAAAGACACAAGTCTATCTATCTATCTATATGTGTGTGTATGAATGTATGTGCATGTATTTATTTATTTATATTTAAATATATAAGGAAACAGGAGTTCAGTGGCCAATAGGAGTAACTTTCCTCTTATGCCGCACCTAAAACTCCATTTTTGCATCATAATTTCAAGATTCGGTTGCATTATGATCTGGTGATAAGGTATGAAGACAAGCAATGAGAGTCATCAGACAAAGATCAAAGATTAAGATTTATATAGAGTGGCACAAAACTTAACTCATGAAGTTGGGAGTAGTAATCAAGTGAGTTTTCAATCTGAATTAGGAAAAAGGTTAAACTGAACCAGTTCGACTGCAGACTGGTTCAATTAAAACTGAATACAGTTTTTTTTCCCCTTTCTATCTTATTAGCTCTTCTCCTTCTCTTTGCCTGGATCTTCTTCTGTCTCCGACAATCTGGCCTCCAGCAAAAAGCCCTGAGAAAAGCTTCTTTCTATTCTCATATCAATTATTGCATCCATTAAAGGTTGGCCAAGCTATCATCTCGGTTTTCAATAGGAGCTGGAAAAAGAAAAACAAGAAGAGAGAAATTCTACAAAGGACTTTGTATTGTCCCTTTGCTGTTAAGAAATTAGTAAAAAAAAAATTATGAAAGAATAATCCCAATGATTTAATTAAAAACCAATCCCAAACACCAACCTGTACTAGTTTCTCTATTGAACTCACTTCCCTTCTTTAATTAAAAAAAAAATCTCCACCATAGAAGAAAGAAACCAAAATTATACCATACAAAAAAGATGTGAAACTTCCTACCTTTCTTTTTTCCTTGTAGTTTTTCTTTTATTTATGTAGCAAAACCCTAAACAATAAAAAACCATAGACCTGCACTTATTTGAAACCCTAATTGAAGCCTAAAAATCCTTTGTTTGTTGCTAGCAATATTAGTTTGGATCTGAACCTAGGCCTAACCATCTATTATTTGATATTATTAGCCAATTTTCCCGTTCACAAAACTGCCCCGAACTAATATTCTAACCCTCTACCACATCTAGCAACCCTTTACAATTCAATTTCAACCTAAAATCCTCTCAAAAACCTTCAGATTCATATATCAACATATCTGAACGAAAAAAGAAAATTTTCAGTTTCTGGTTGTACCGCATCAGAGTCCCTCGTAATACACAAAATACCCCTTTACAATGTGAAGGATGAAGGGAATGATATAACAGGTTTAGGTACTGAATCAATGGGATTTAAACTCTAAGATTTGTTCAAGGAGTAGAAGTCCCACTAGATTCCTTGTGATTTTAGAACCCTTAGTGCATTGCTTTTCTTTTGTCTTATTTTAAGTTTAATTAAATTCTTTGTTATTTAGAGGTCTAGGTTGTTTAGAATATGAATTAAAACAAGGGGTACTATTGTAAATTGATAATTGGATCAACCTATATATACACTCATATTAGGATTTCTCGCTATGGTGGTAGGTGATAAGTATTGTGCACAAGTTTTCTTTGTGTGCTCTTCTTCTATGTGATAGAGAGCTGTAAATTTGTCAATATGCAAGGCGCCCTCGTTGTGAAGCAAACCCATCATTATCCCCTCCTATAAAACTCATAATTTCTTTCAACTGCCATCCAAGCTGTTCAAGGACCAAGGAATCAATGAGTTTGCCAACATTTTCATTCGCAAGTGCCTCCAAGCTATGTCTAAGCAGATTTTTATACTAAAAGTCTATAACACAATCATATATGGGTCCTTGTTTCATCCATCTTGGTAACATCTCTTCCTACTGTTATTGGATCAATAAAATCAAAACCAAGACTGTGGTTCCAGTGGAAAACTATTTGGCTTAATTTGAATATTGTTAAGAATAGTATTAGAATTAGAATTATGTAATAGTAATTATAATAGGAGTAGAAGTTTCGTTATCATGTAATTGTAATCTCTAAATATTAGGGGCATTGTCATCATCAATAATACACAATACAGTTTCTCTTTAAACTAATTAACATGGTATCAGAGATTAGTCTCCAATCTTCTTCTTCCCCTCTCTAACTAAAACCCTCTCCTTTTATTTTCTTCCTCTTGAATCCATCAACACAAACCCACCGCCCCGACCTCGCCTTCAATAGAACCTCACCACGACGACCTTGTCTTCACCATCCCAATCTTGCCACGACCAAAACCTATTGAATCAACCATATTCGAAGCCATCCAGAGCAGATTTGACCTTGTTTTCACCACTTCGACCTGATACGACATCAACCCGACCAATCTTCACCATCCCGACATCGTCGCGACTAGCAATCCTCGCTTTGACCCAATTCAACACTAACCTGACCCGATCATGGCTCAAAGACTCGGCCGAGTCGGAAACGAGTCGGCCGAGTCGTATCCGTCTCGGCCCACTCCGAGATGAGTCCGAGTCACGAGTCGATTGATTTAACTCAGAGGAGACTGACTAGGCCGAGAATCGAAATTGACTCGGTCGATTCGGCATTATGATGATAATTTTGTGCCTCATCGCAATTCAATGTAGAAATAACTACATTAGCATGTATTTATGAATGTAGTTTGTTCAATTTACTATATTGTGCATGTATTTTGATATGCTTCTACCGACGACGCGTGTATTTATACTTTCGCTTTATGTTTAGTGTGCTAGGTGATATATTTTGGAAATGTGATACATGAATATGGATGTCTACATTTTTTTTAAAATTTATCGTGATTTTTTCAGAATTTTTTAGCTTTTTATGTAGCGTTTTGCGCATACCGCCCGATACCGATCCGAGTCACCGAGACCGATCCGTCTCAGTGCCCGCGAGTCGGCGGCCGAGACCGCGACTGTGAACCAGGGACCCGATCCGCCCTCCAGAATCAAACATGAATCCACCTTCAACCTCATTTTGCAGATTCGACTTCCAGAGTCAAATCCAACTCCGCCTTCGACTTTCGTCTTGCATGATCGAATCTAATTTCTACCTTCGAACTTGACTCCAGACCCACTCGCCGCGAAGGAGACTTCGCCTTCCTCCTCTTTGACTGATGTAGGAGAGCATGCCACAAATCAAGGCTCAACTAGGGACCAAACTCAAGTCCCGGTCAACCGCCAATCGACAGAAAAAGCCAGTTGAAGACAGCGATCAACCGTACGGTTGACCGCCTGACAGCAAAGGACGAGCGAAGAAAAGCACAGGCTGCTGGTCGACTGAAGAAGAAGACCCGCGCCAGTCGCCCATCGATCGCCCAGACTAGGCGAAAGACCAGAGAGCCCTCTCAAATCCGGTCGACCGGCAATGTTACTAAGATCCAGCGGTCCACCGCCCGGTCGAATCTCAACCCAAGTCTAAGTTAATTTAGGATTTTTTGTTTAGGTCCAAATAAGATTCTGATTGATTTTCTGCTTCTTTCTATTGAATTTAGATTACCTAGATAGATTAGGACTCATATAATTCTTTTTCTTTCTTTTAGAAATAGGTTACAGTTTTCAAGCAGGAGTTGTATTCTTTTGTAAGCCTATAAAAATGCCCTTGTATTCTTTATATTATATTCATCTTTTGTAAAATAATTATTCAACTAAAATTGAGTTTATATCTCTTATTGCTCGTGAATTCGAGTGTCGTGGTCGTGGATTCAGTACTTTCCTATCTGAAGGTTCCCTTTAGGATTCGTTGGCGATAGAATGAGATCTAACTGGCGTCGTTCGCTTCTCTGCTCCGAGTAAATTGGTATCAGAGCTTCGGCAACTTTCCGATGATGACAGGAGATGACGATTGATTGCAAGCCCTTTTCATAAGGATTAGCACTGCTGGAATAAGGGACAACATCATCAAATCTACCTTCGATCATATGGCCCAAGCGATCAAAAGGATATCCCTCAAGATTGAAAGTATATCCCTAAGATTGATGATCAATGGTACGTACTGAAGCGGACATATTCATCAATCGAATCAACCACCACCACATCGAACATCATCACATCATCCACCACCAAGGTATCCTCTACAACATCCTCAATGTAATAAATTTTTCTACGAAGAGGAATTACATTATCCCACCTATCAATACGATGATTTCGAAGATGATTATAAAAATGAAATGATGGTCTATGGAAAGCGTAGAGGGTTCGCTAATCCTAATCCTAATAGGAGACGCAAGTTTCCTAACCTTAATAGAAGAGGCGGGTTCCTGATCCTAATAGGAGGGGCATATTTTCTTATTCTTTTCGTGGCAAAAGATGATACTCAAATCCTGATGAGTTTAGGATCCTTCTTTTGATGGCAATCTTGATATTAGATCATCCTTACTTTGGATTGATAAAGTTGATAAGCTACTTGACATGGCGTGTATTCCCTTAGAAGATTTTATCGAGTTTGTGGCTTCCAAACTTAAAGGAAGAGCAGCGGCATAGTGGAATCAATTGCAAAACTTCATACGCACCAAGGCAAATCACCTATAAGAACGTGAAAACAGATGAAACGGGTTGTACAAACCCATAGCCTTGTTAGCCTTGTTTTAGAGGCAGGAGAGATAGAGATTTTACCTGACTATTCATGAGATCTTATCAGCCGAATGAGCCAGCGAAGCCACAATAGCAATGATCAATTGAAGAGCAGTCAACTAAGAGAGATTCACCATTGACTAACATACATGCAACCAACAATCAGATGCGTGGTCAAGGTATTCAGACTGATGTTATTTTCTTTTCGAAACATCAAGCGGCTGCCAGCCAAGTAAAATCTCTCGATGATGTCAATTTGGTCATGAAGCTTATGCCACTTACTCCTAGTCCGAAAAAAGAGAAACCAAAACTCATGCTCATATGCAATCAAGACGAGTTCTTCGTGGAACCAAAAAAAATAGTCTTACTTTAGCAGAAATTTCTACAACCGCTGAAATTCCCAAGGAGGTCAACAAATCACAGGAGTGCAAAGGAGTTGGGCACAACAAGCTCGAAGTATTACCACCCATGAAAGATAATAAGCATCACAATACAATTATTCTTCATAATTTCGAAGATCCTTTCCTGCATACCGAGTTTGTTCAAGATTACATCATTCATCGTTTCCTTGATTGGAACTCAGGGACGAGTCCTTTTGAAGAGAGAGACTGATGCAGGAGAGCGCAGTCATAAATCAAGGATCAACCAGAGACCAAACTCCGAGTCCCGGTTGACCGCCTGATCGACCAGAAAAGACAGCTGTCGACCGCCTGGTCGACCGCCTGACAGCAAAGGACGAGCGAAGAAAAGCAAAGGCCATCAGTCAGCCGACCAAAAGAAGACCGAGCGCAAGTCTCCTAGTCGACCGGCCAGAACCAGGCGAAAGACTAGAGAGCCCAGTCTCAAATCCGATCGACCGTCCGATCGATCGGCAATATTGAGCAGATCCAGCGGTCGACCGCCAAATGAATCCAGCCCAAGTCTGATTATTTTAGGATTTTATTTTTATTCAAATAAGATTCTAATTGATTTTTTGTTTCTTTATTTTGAATTTAGATTACCTAAATAAATTATGACTTTTTAGTTTTTTTCTTTTAGAAATAGGTTATAGATTCCAAGTATAGGAGTAGTATTCTTTTGTAAGCCTATAAAAATGCCATTGTATTCTTTATTTTGTATTCATCTTTTGTAAAATAATTATTCAACTATAATTGAGTTATCTCTTATTGCTCGTGGATTCGAGTTGCCTATCTTTACTTGTGGGTTCGAGTAAATTACTCATGGATTCGAATGTCGTACTGGTAGATTCGAATACTTTCCTACCTGAAGGTTCCCTCCAGGGTTCGTTGGTGCTAGAACGAGATCTAACTGGCGTCGTTCGCTTCTTGCTCCGTGTCATTTAATCCTTTTTAGGAAATCTAAATTCAAACTAAAGAAAGATAAAATCAATCAGAATTCATTTGGATCCGAAAACAAATCCTAAACTAACTCAAAACTGGGTTGTTCACGTCTGCCAATCGACTGGGCGGTCGACGCTTGCTCTGCTTAGCATAGCGGTCGACCGAGCGGTCGACCGACTTTAAGTCAAGCCTCTCTGGTCTTGCGCCTACTTTTGGCTGGTCAACCGCCCGACCGACGACTGGCGTTGGGTTTTTTTTCTTCTGATTGATCGACCGATGGCCTTTGCTTTTCTTCGCACATCCTCTGCTGTCAAGCGGTCAATCGCTGTCTTCAGCTGGCTTTTCCGGTCGATCGAGATTTGAGTTTGGTCCCTGGTTAAGCCTTGATTTGTGGCTCCGCTCTCCTACATCAGTTCCGTCTACATACCATGCCTTCATCTTCGACTTGTGTTCATCAATAGGGCATGATGCACATCCCTTCTTCAATCATCCAAACAGGAAGTCCAAGGGAGATTCAGATTTGCAGTCCAATTCTCTTTCTGAGTTTGGTGTTAGACCCCAGTTCCAGAACACAGGGATTTCAGAATCTGTTTGATGCTTGAAATTCTGTTCAATTGCAATTTCGCAATCTGCTCAAATTCTGTTCTCATTACAATCTGTTTCTTTTGTGATTTGTTCTGAAAATTTCTTGCTCAGGATCTGCTTGGCAGCAGAAATTATTAGGAATTAGATCTGCTGGAGATCTGTTTGATATCTGGATCTGAACCAAACTCAAGTCAGATCCCGCAACCGTTTGATTGAAGTGCTAAGACAACAGTGATTGGGTTTGCCGAGAAGGAGAAGAACTAAACACGTCTGGATGACTATGCTTGAGGAAGAGAAGGATACGGTTTGAATCTGGTATAGCTTTCAAACACCAACCACCAAGAAGATCAAAAGTGTTGCACGCAATGAAATATTCATGTGAAAGGAGAAGTTTGGACGACATGAGAGTTTCTGTGGGCCCAACAGCACACCAATGTGATACAATTAATGATTTGAGTTTGATCAGATGGCTGAAAATTATATTGGCTTTAAATTAGACTCCATGATTTGAGTCTAATTTTGCTCACAAGTTTTTTTGGGTGTTTTGAACGCAATGGTGGAAGTGGATTTGGAGCATTCAATTGTTTGGAGTATATTTGTATAGATTGGTGTTGGAATCGACAGTCTAAGACTAGATGTCAACACTTTCGGGATGAAGTTCTGTTTTGCATTTTAGTTTTGAGATCTTTTATTTGAATTGATTTGCATCTAGTCACCAGCGAAAGAGTACGATCTGTTTTTGGTGAAGACGCTTGGAAGATTCCATTTGGTTCCAAGTTTTGGTTCACATTTTTGGTTTGGACACCTTCAGTTAGGTTCAGTTTTGCTTTGGTTTTCTTTAGTCTGGTTCATCTCTCAATTCGATTCAGATTTGTTTTGGTTTTAGTTTGGAAAACTTCTCGTTAGGTTTGTTTTTGAATTTCGGCAATTCGACGGTTTGCCTTGGGCAATTCATCTTGGTTCAGCTTGATTTTTTTTTAGTTTGGTTTGTCTCTCTTTAGATTTCAAGGGAGAATCATTTGAGTTTATTTGGTATCCCAAAGAAGGATATGAGTTTCCAAGAGAAATAATGAGAACATCACACAAGTTGCTAGTTATCATGTCTTAGTTTATTTTTCAGTGTAGTTATTTTATTTTATTATGAAATGTTGTCCAACATCGATTGTGACGAGGAAGTTCATTTTGTAGGAGCCTATTTAAAGAGGCTCAACTCAATGAAGAAATTAGACAACGAATGAATTAAAATTTTTCAATTTAAATTTCTTGAGCCCTCGAGTTCTTAAGATTGTAACGTGAAACCTGTGGTGCAAGGGGTGTGAAGCTCAAAATCTATTCGATTCTTATCTTTATCTCTTAAACCATAATTTCTCTTATTTATTTTCTTGTCAAAACCCTTCCTATTTCTTTGATTTAAATGTGATTGTGAACCTTCGTATTACATTAGTTTGGTATCAGAACTTTAGTTCCAATCCCCTAAATTTCTTTCCCTTCTCCTAAAACCCTAGCCTTTCTCAAACCCTAGATCTAGAACAGACCCTAGATCTTAAAATGAAGGTAAAAAATGAATAAAAAAGAGAAAAAAATTAAAAAAGAGAAAGAGGAATAAAAAACATTTTTGCAAATCCCCAAAATTCCATTCAAAAATCTTCAAAAAAATAGATGTTTTCACTATTCATCTCCTCCTTCCTCATCAACATCATCAACTCCATCGTCATCAGCACCCACCGGACGCACCACCCCCCTTCCGACACCGCCTCCCTCAGATCCACTCATCATGGCCGACTTCGCCTAAGGTCTGCCGACTCTTCGCCAGTTCCTATGCCGACGAAGCTGACGCCTCCACCCCTCTCAGACCTCACCGCCGCTAAAGCCTCCTTCCTCCTCAGGAAGCCGACTCGAGGCCTCCTTCTCCTCCTACCCCCCCCCCCCCAGTCGACGCGCCAAAGCCGTCGACAACCGCCCTCGACAACAACTACCGCCGCCACCCCAAGGTCCCACAGTAGCCTCCAACAATCGGGCTACATACTTGGAGTTTGGTCAGTTTTTTGGGTTTAAATTTTCAAACCCGCAAGGACCCAACCTGCTTGCAACCAAGATCCAACCAGGCTACCTCCTGCTAACGTCAGCGACTCAGCACGTGACGTCATCGGCTCCACGAGCCATCTTCGAGCTGACTTAGCCGCCCCCATCGGCTCGAGCCAAGCCACCAGCTCAGATCGAGCCGACCTAAAGTCGCGGCTCAGCCCGAACTGACTCGGAGCCGATCAACTCAGCCGAGTCGACTCAGCGAGTTGATTCGCCTGAGTCAGCCTGAGGTCAGAATAGACACAGTTTAGTTGCAGATCAACAGTTCTGAAGGCCATTCTAAGCTTGTTTCAAATCCGAATTGAGCATTTTCAAAGCAGCAGATTCATGGAGATCAGTACTATGTGTCTACAGTTTTCACATCTAGGTTTGAGCTTCGGCCGTCTATCAAATTCAGCTCAGCAGATCAACACACAACAGTCCAGAGATCGTTTCTCGTCCATGCAGAGTCTGATTCGAGTTCCGTCTGAAACGTTGGATTCCTGAATAAGTCTTGAATCTACTGGACAGAATTTACAACAGTTGGGTAGCAGATCTGACCTCACAAACCTTTATTCAGAGTCTTACTGTTCTTGTAGCAGAACAACAATGATTCTTTGGGGTAATTTCTGAATCTTGCACTGAAATTTTGATTTTAACTCTATAAGATTTTACTTTTATGGTAGTTGCATAAATACTAATGCTAAGGAGAAAAAAGTGAAATGGGATATGTATATGATTGTCCCGCATTTTCGAGGTTCTCATAACTGTTATGGATAAGAGTAGGAAAATCATCTTGAAAAATTCTTCAGTTATTTTCCCCCGACATCTGAACAGAAGTATCATTATGACCAAAGAAGACTGGTTGGAGAAGCTTATTAGCGGTGAAAAGACAATCATGTCGACAGTCAAGATTGGTTTGTCCTACAAGATCTTTTCGTATTCGGTATGCTCCACGCCTTGAGAGGCCACAATTCAGTGATCTAATCTTTGAATGTAAAGAAATCCTTACTGGCGTGGGGAATATTCTAGACAACATGGCAATTGAAGATCCAGAACTAGAGCCAAAAGTTGATGTTGAACTGGAGGCAGGACTAGAAATTATTGCTGGGCTGGTGTCACTGCAAGAAGAGATTTCCTCACAGCCTATAGAAATTAAAAAACTCCCCATTGAGACTCTTGTAGATCTTCCAACAAAGCCTATCATGAAGCTAGTACCATATTTGACAGTTATAAGGGCTCATTATCATTGAGATCTAATGAATACGACCACTTGCAAATATTTATACAAGAGACAGTTTCACAGGAGATTGGCATGTTGATATGTGAAATAGATTTCAGTGGATCTGAGTTGACATGTCATACTGCATGCATGTATCTTGCTCGAGTTGTCATCGACTGCAGCTGGTCTGTCACGGGAACCAGTTCCACCTCCATCACTTTGGTCTCAATATGATGCACTAGTGTTGCTGTCATAGCCACCACCTTAACCTGATTGAGATGTTTCGTGAGGGGAGCCCTCACTCGACAGGATCGAGTTTTCTCTTACCCGGGAGAAATGATAAGGACATCATTAAGTTACTAGTTATTATGTATTAGTTTATTTTTCAATTTAGTTGTTTTCTTTTATTATGAAATTTAGTCTCGCGTCGATTATGATGGAAAATTTACTTTGTAGAAGCCTATTTAAAGAGGCTCAACTCAATGAATAAATTAGACAATGAATGAATTAAAATTTTTCAGTTTAAATTTCTTGAGCCCTTGAGTTCTTAATATTAGAATGTGAAGCCCGTGGTATAAGGGGTGTAAAGCCTGTGGTGCAAGAGGTGTGAAACCCAAAATCTATCCAGTTCTTATCTCTATCTCTTAAACCCTAATTTCTCTTATTTATTTTCTTGTTAAAACTCTAGTTTCCTATTTCATTGATTTGAAGGTAATTGAGATCCTCCCGTATTACATCAGAAGAATTGTTTGAGATCTCAAAAAGAGGATCGTTTGAGTTTGTTTTGGTATCTCAAAGTAGGATTTGAGTCCCAAGGAAGGATTAGATGAGTTCGTTTAAGATCCCAGGGGAGGACCATCTAGTTTGTTTGAGGTCCTAAGAGAGAATCGTTTGAGTTTGTTTGGGATCCCAAAGGAGGATCATCTGAGTTTGTTTAAGGTCTCGAGAGAGGATCTTTTTAGTTCATTTCAGATCCCAAAAGAGGATCATCTGAGTTTGTTTAGATTGGTTTCCCTCAGTTTGGTATCAGAGCCTCTAAAAAAATTGTTGATCGTCGTTCGCACGTAGTTTCGTGCCAGCACTGAGTCACGCTCATGTAGCACACTCCGAACGCCGGGCCATTTTTTTGTGCTTCGCATTTATTAAAATCTTTCTACCTCATCAAACTTTCTCTACTTGCTTGTCGCCACGAGAATGTCTTCGACTTCAACTTCAACGAATTCGGTTTCATGGGCTACGTACAATCACCAACATGACAGATTTAGCGATCATCTTCTCTCGTTCAATTGGTTTCCTCTTTTTCTAATGAGTTTGAGAATCTCTCAAAGCCTCATTTTCTATGAGTTTAGGAATCTCTCAAAATCCGTCTATATCTTCTTCTGTAACTGATCTTTTTGACCAACAAAGTTCACACTATGTCAAGGTCCACCTCGCTTAAGCGAAAGAGAAACCATGACATTTTTTCTTTTGGAATCTGCTCTAACAATTATAAAGAGGCTTACATGTTTAATATCTGCCTTGCTTCAAGAGAATGAGACACCATGGATTTATGGAGTTTACCCTAACTATTCTGAAGAGAATTATGAGGTCAAGTCAGCCTTGCCATGTGAAAAGGGACTTGAGTCAAACTTCAGAAAGTGCTTTGTCATTGATCCATCTCTCTCTTTTAGAACATATTCTCTATCGTCGACATCTCCTTCTCATCATTGACACTCTTTCAAATTCTTGATGTTTCATCATGAGTTTGCGAGGGGGTGTTCAAGAATACAAGTTCAAGAACAGTGCCATGTGGGATCGGCATCAAATTAGATTTTTCAGATACTTTATTTTATTTTCTTTTATTCAAACTCATAATTTCTCTCAAACGTGAATTTGCGAGGTGTTATGAATAGTATTAGAATTAGGATTATGTGATACTAATTCTAATAGGAGTAGAAGTTTTTTTATCATGTAATTGTAATTTCTATATATTGGGACAATGTCCTCATCAATAATACACAATTCAGTTTCTTCTCAAATAATTAATCTCTTAGATTCAATCAATTTTAGGACATTGACAATGTGCTACCATTGCCAAAAAGACTGGTTTGAGACTCCTGCCGTGACAGAAATTGGTGATGGCAGCATCCTCAATTATGGCTAATCCTTGCCTCCACTGCGGCATCGGTCTCAATTTTATAATCATCAAGCAGAGTTACCTGATGCTACTCAATTATGGACATTGACAGCGTTACCTGTAAGCATGACACGCGGGTGTCAAATCTTCAAGGTTCTTGAAGTGTTCAACAGGATACCTTGCAGAAACACAACAGGATGACATGTTTATATCTTTATAGATGCTTGTTAATTTGTACTACACTTAAACAATGGACTAATAGTTCAAACAGTAGATTCCCACCCAATAAAACCTAAGCTTGATATCTTCCACACAAAAGCTCCAACATCACCTGAAAACATGATATAGGTGTAGGAGTTTTCAGGTTTCTTGAAGTGTCCAACACAGGACCATAACAAAAACCAACACAATATGTCTATATTTATAGATGTACATGCAAATATGTGCATGCATGTAAAATTAATCCAGTTAAGAAAGTGATAAATAGTTCTAAAATAAATTTAGATTGCCAACTAAGCTTGACATCTTTCATGCAAAACCTCCACCATCACAATGGAACACTTACGACGTGAATCTTTTAGCGTCTCCAAGGTCCAAGTCCCTAACACGCCAAGAAAAACTACATCTTGAGTCCAGGTAACATTTAGACATCGATAAGGAGACATTTAATAAGTTGTCTTTCAACTGCTAGCAAAAAAATATCATGTCTTTTAATCATAAAAATTTTGTATATAGTTTTTCCATATGATTAATCTGATCAAACATGTTAAAATCCATAAATTATCAATTCTAACTCATAAAAACATAAAACATGTATAGGTGTCTTAAGCAATTTGTACTTGAGTATTTGGATACCACCTTAGAATAGCCAACGAGAATTCTGCACTGTAGAACTTTGTATTCATTTGTCTCTTCGGCTAATTATGTCATGCCTTTAAGAGGAATGCAATTTGATATAGCATACCTCATCATCTTCGTCCCTACATCTAGATACTTGCTCTAGGAGACTTCCAGGATTGCTCCATGGTAGAGTAAACTTAAACAGCATAATCAATATGATGCACTTGTTATCCACAAAATGGCCTACCAGATTTTATGACAAGCCTTAGCTCTGAGAGTTCTTGTCATGACCTTTTTTAATCACAAAACTTCATCTAATCTTCCATGGACCCTTCTGTATATGCAGCCATTTACCTCATACCATTTTGATGGAAAGAGGCTCAGATGGTGATGATGTGATGATATCAGCATCTTATCATATACCATGGCAAGTTTTTTTTTCCCCCCTCTAATTGGCCGATTCAATAACAGGCATTAACTACTATGTACATACGAATATAAAAAAATAGGGTGCAAACAATCAGGTCATATCACTTCAGGTTATTAAAAAAAAAAAAAAAAAAAAAAAAACCAAACTTAATGCTATCAGGCTTCAGGGTCATGGACTTAGTTCTAGACATGATCTTAGAATTTAAGTTAAATGCAGAAAAGATACACAAGTAAGTTCTTTAATCAAAGAAAAGAACACACAAGTAACTTACTTGCAGCAAGAGGTAAAGAAAAATTGCAAGGCTCACAGCATAAAGACCACCAGTATTTGCAAGAATGCTCACTGCAAGATTTAGACATTGGCAAATCATTTGAGTGTGCAATGATCATACAGTATGATATGTAACAAGAATAAAGGGATTACTAAACATTTAGGCATGATATTCAAGGAAAAGTTAATCCAATGCTGAGACAATTATGGCAATCATTCTCATTTGTTATAACTACCAACATCAAGTGTATTCATTCATGCTGCTACTCTCTGACCAAATATCAAAACTAATTACTCCAGCCCACAGTTTTCTACCAGTTCTGTGAATAAAAGAACTCGACCAAAAAAAATAACGTAGGCTGCAACAAAGCAGGCCTCAGACATATAAATCCATGAAAGAAGCATTTCTTCATTAACAACAATGATGTAATTAATAGCACGCGCGTGAAAGTATGCACACACGCACACTACTGCTGTATAAATTTCAACTGCATAGCGAGAATATAACGAGAAAGGAACTATGAATGAAATATAATGAGAAAGGAACTATGAATATTCTAAACTTGATAAAAAGTATCAACCTTTCTAGATTCAAGATTCAAGCTACAGTTCGAGTTGTACAGGTAATGGTAGGTTATGAAACATTGGATGGCACTTGTTATGTGGATGGCAAGCTTACTAGATTGGCATTTGAGGGTCTATGCTACACCTGAGACAATTGGGTCATTTGGATTATTCTGGATTTATTTATGTACTATTTGTGGTATACTTACTTCACCAGTGCTCGCCGTCTCCCTCCCCTTCCCCAGGTTAGTAGGCATGGCCACCAACCAGATTCTGTTCCCCTTCCTAAATTTGTGCCTTCATCTACTCCTTTCCTAAAATTATGCCCCCATCTACCTCATCCCTCATCCTTTCACCATGATGCTTTATCCTAGGGATCTTCATCTACCTCCATCGACCTCCTTACTATTGTGTCAGCCTTCTCACATCCACTTCTTCCTAATGATTGTCTCAATGAAAGGATAACCCATGGATACATCTCTTTGTGGGCAAATTCATTGGTCATCCTTCAGGTCTTGATCTAGTTTATGAATCAACCCTAGATTATAAACTGAACCTCTTCCCATGAACAATCATGAACAGAACCTCTTCCTATGAACCATAAGTTCTATGTTTTGTGATTTGGCTCAAAGAAAAGGGACTGGACCTAATTTGGGGGCTCTTGGATAGTGGTTGATGTCCCACTCACCTTGGCCCCCTAGACTCAAGGGTTTTGCCCGCCTAGTTCGCCTCAAGCTCTCGTCTGGTTGTGGTTGCCAGATCCCCACCGAACATGTGGCAGCAATTTGTCTTGGAGACCAAAGTCACTAAAGTTGGTCGGCTTATAAAGTTGGATTCTGGTAACTAGATGCAGACAAAGGGTCTTCATGCGAGTGGCAATCTCCTTAGATCTCAAGTGACCGCTTTTGCCAGGAACAAATGTCATGGAGTTCAAATCTGTAGAATCACCCTTGGTAACCATTCGAATAAATATTTGGTTTTGCTCTACCTATGATAATTTTGGTCATTGGGCTATCGCCTGTTGCTTCCCTTTGTTCTCCACTATCGTTGCTGCACTATGAACTTCCTCTAAATCAGATGCAAATATGGTGGGAGAAGCTTTGGGAGAAGCAACAAGTGTATGGCAATGATAATCAACTTTGATTTAGCCATGGATGCATGTAAGAACTTGTCGTTGATGAGTTCCATTCACCTCTACTGCTAGTCCTGCATGGCCTCTCCTAACCTCCGACAGTCAAAGACAATGGAAGGAACCTTCCACTTCTCAATTCCATGATAATGCATGTGAAC